>JAOCPT020092051.1:0-22311 GCA_026546935.2 Palythoa grandiflora | reverse complement strand
ACATAAAAAGATTCACTGTAAAGACTTCTCAACAAACAATGAAGGTAGTTCGCCTCTAAATTCAGCTGTACAATACAATGTGTGGCATGAGGCGTTTCGTTTTCCAATACTTGGTTTTATTTTGTTTTTTCTTCAATAAAAACCGCTCACAGAAATAACAATTTAAGAACAACTTGAGATTGAAGTCGCCAAAAAATCAAGAACAAGTAAGCCTCGGTAAAATTTACTGGTTCTTATAACAAAAAGCGTGTAACACTTATAAAAAGATTCACTGTAATTTGAGTTCCAATACGAAAGGATGTTCAACAAACAATGAAGATAGTTTGCCTCTAAATTCAGCCGTACAATAAATTATGGTGCGAGGCATTTCGTTTACCAATAACTTATTTTTATCCGTTTCTTCTTCAACCGATCAAAAACCGCTCACAGAAATAAAAGCAATTTAACGCTGATGTCGCCGAAAATAGGAACACTGATCCTCAGCGAAATTTACTGGGTTTTGTTTTCAAAAACCGTGTCACATTCTTTAATTTTAAAATGCCATTTATTTCCATCTTTTTGTTGTTATTTTTTTATTTTAAGCTTTTTATGTTTGTGTTTGTTTTTGTTCGAGGTTCATGCAGTTAAATAAGTCTTGCAATAGATAACCGGGTATAATTTCTCATCTGCGATTATCATAACTTTTTAAAAAAAATGAAGAGTCCTTCTCGACAACCAAGGAACATAATTGACTACTTCATATTTAAATACTTATGAATGGTTGATTTTTGGGGTAAAACCAGGAGTTTCTTTAAGAATTTACTGAATTAGTCTACCGCCTTCTCCCGAGATCAAATAATATTAATGATAACATTAAAATATCCCGTTGTGAAAGTTTGCATTCTAATTCTTTTCCTTTCAAAGAGTCACTGAGACAGATACTAGTTTTAATCACGATAGTCGCCACCATTATGTTAAGTGCAAACGCTACCCTCAGATTTAGTTAATGGCTTAAAAAGAAATATAAAAGTCACTTACAAAATTTTCTAATATACTAACTCCGTAAATAATAAAGAAAAAGAGAAGTATGACTTACAAAATCTGTTCTAAAAGGACGTATCACTTTTCCGTTATAACGTTAAACTGAATACAAATAGGAAAATATAGTTTCAGTTTGTTCTTAACAGGAAAAAAATGGTGTTTTAGTTTAAGTATAAAGTGTGTTGTACTGATTTGTGAAAGAATTTAGATGAACTCTCTAACAAACACCGCGAATAGAACCAAAGTAGATTCAAAGACAACTAACAAAAATACTATCTTCAGCACTGAGTCAGCCGGTGCGAAACTTCGATTGTTGTCGAACACCTGAAAAAAGACCACAAGGAAGACAAAACAACGAGAATGGCCTCGCACTTCACACTGCGTTGGAGAAAGATATCAAACTGCTCACTCTTTGTTGCCCTTGATTTGAGCGGACATCATTTTAGTTTGTCACGATATCTCCTTCATCCCAAACGATCGCAATGATTCCGAGCCGTTTTCTTCTCAAGCGTACTTCCATTACTCAGAAACGCTGAAAGTAACTTAGTTTTACCCTTGAGATTTTTAATTTTGGCTTAGTAAAACATCAGCAAGTTCGGAAAGGTAATCAAGTAATGAACAGCTCCTTGAAAACATCGCCGGGTAACCTATAAACGCTTTTTTTTAATAAGAATAAATAAATTTTGCCGAGGCTCATTTTTCTTAAATTTTTGGCGACTTCAGCCTCAATTTGTTCTTAACTTGTTCTTATTTCTTTCAGCGGATTTTATTGAAGGAAAAACAAAATAAAACAAGGTAATGGAAAATGAAACGCCTTGCACCACACATGTACGGCTGAATTTAGAGGCGAACTACCTTCATTGTTTGTTGAGCAGTCTTAACTGTGAATCTTTTTATGTTTTATGCTGTATCGCTACGTTTTAGTCAATTTTTTACCACGAAAACTTTCCTAGTTATCAACGCTCAACCTGAGCTTGTTCTTACATTTTTCTAAAATTTTGGCAAATTTGAGCCTCGTTGTTCTTATAAAGTTGTTCTTGTTAAAAAAAAACAAGCGTGTAGAAAACCTATGGCTATTGGGCTGGACAGCGAACGTTTCGTTTCGTCTCGTTTCATCTACCACACCTACATTTATAATTAAGTTGATAAAATCATAAGATATCACACCAAAACTCCTCCATAATTCTATTCTTAATTTTATTTCGGTGTTTCCACCACGTATTTATGTATTCCTGGGAGTTGCTAAGAACAAATTGGCATCTGCATATGAAAAGTTGTGATGTTATAATTTCATTTCCTTGATAGCCTGAAAGACTCCCATACTTATTCACTCGTTCAAGTGGATTTTTATCGTTATCATCCGGCAACCGAGAAAATCTAACGGATTGCTCCTCAGCAATGACGAATGTGGATGAGAAAACTTAGATCTGAACTCGTCATCATTAATTAAACAGAAACACTGCTCCGATCCCGTCTTTAAAAAAACGTTAAGGGAATCGTGGACTGACTCGAAACTTTAAGCTAAATCTGAAATTGTAAATAGTTTGAGCCCAGGAGCGGCAACAGTAGGTCGTGTTGTGAGATCTAGCACTATAGTAGATCTGTTTACTTTTCATTTTTAGATTGTGTTGAGTGATTGTCCGGGTTAGTGTAATTTTGAGAAGGCCTGTTCTCCTTAGTAGTGACTCAGTGACGTTTCGACATGTGAAACTTGTGCGGAAGTCATTTTCAGAGTGACTTCCGCAAAGATTGTCGAAATTCAGTCACTACACCTTTCGACATGAACAACTTGTGCGGAAGTCATTTTTTACAGGTACTTCCGCAAGGATTGTCGAAACGGTAGTCACTGCAACCAAGAACAGTCTTTCTCTGCATTATTCTAACCCGGATGATGACAGTCGTTCTAAATCTGAAATGTAAACAAATCTACTATAATGCTCTGTACGAATTTCTTTCCTTATAAAAAAAATTATTAACTCCAAGAAAACTGAATAAATTTAGTTTTTTTGTAAAACGCATGCCTAGTTCAAAACTCCACCTGCAGGCGAATGGGACAGAGCGTGAGTGCGTAGCGCAACTCTTTTCTCTGTTAAGTGATGTTTTGCACAAGTAATATAATACTTTTATATCGTCGTTGAGAACTCCCCTTAGCACTATAATCATTTTTTAGCCTTGAAAAAAATCTCAAAAGCAGTGTTTGTTTTTCGGAGACAAAAAATGTACGACGTGTTGCTCTTTTTGCCCACGTTCCCTGCTAAGCAACTCCGCCTTTCGTTTGTACAGAACAAAATGGATCTGGATGCTTTGTCTCTTAAAATCAGTGGCTAGATACAACGACAGCAAAAATTTTGGTGAACAAGTTGCCTACGTAGCAACTAAAGGCTCCCTAGAGTAAAGCTATTGGCTTAATCCTCCTTTGTCTCAATCATCGCTAAGCAGTCACCTGTACGCAAAGCCAAAATCAACGATATCTTCGCTAACAGAAAAATGTGAACCGAAATATTGTCGTCTCGCTGTTAATAAAATAGAACAGTACATCAATGTACAACGATGGAAGTATTTGGATGTTTGATTCGATCATGTCTAACGGTTATTGCTAGTAAACGATTAAAAAAAATTTAGTCTATTGTGTGCTTCTTATCTTGTAAATCACAAAATCACAATTAATTCACAAAACATAAAACTATAGATACGTAGAACTTCCCGTAAATCATTTCTTATTTAATTATAGGTAGATAAAATCAAAGTAAAGAGAACTAATGGAAATTAGTCTTTCGAAACATCCTTTAAATTTTAACTTGACTGAAATAGCCTGTGCCCATGCAAAATAATCCTAAGAATTTTTAGGACTTAACGGTCTTAATGCCTTTCTAAGACTTTTAATGCCAGTAATCGGAAAATTAAAAGACCTAGTTACAGCAAAAAAAAACTCAGAACACAAAAGCAGAAAATGGAATCTTTATAAGAATGAAGAGCAGTTAGATGTACCCCATGGTAAACACACGGTCTGTTGACAGACTCAACTGAATACATCAAAAATCCGAAGTTTTCGATCGAAGAGTAAGCGCCCAAATCTAATTAAAATAAAAATTCAACTTTATTTGAAATTTAATGCCTTGTAAGACCTCAAGTATAAATTTTAGCTAATTTTTAGAGATCTTTTTTAAGGTCTTGAATTCGCGGCGAAGCTAAAGCAAAATAAAGACTTTTAAGACTTTTCAACGACCGCGGAAGCCCTGATGTAGCTACTAATATAATATATATTCTCCATTAATATCTTTTTTTATTATATGGCAGGCTCGCTGAACAGGCAAGATGAAGCGAATTCTGTGTTCTTATTGGTCACACACGAGCGGGCAAGATACAGATAGGCCCATCTTGCCCGCTCGGGATTTCCCGTTTTGTTCCCGCAAGAAAATCGAGTTTTGGGCAATGGAGTCGCAAAAAGGGGAAGAGGTCAATCGAACAAAGAAAACATACACGAGTTTCGTAAATTTTTTCGTCAACAAAACCTGACAAAAACAAAAATTAAAACTGAACGCAAAGTGATATGAAGACATTGAAGCTTTTTTGTCTTTCGTAAAACAGTAGTAAAGTGGAATTCTTTGGCCATATAATAAATCTTTTGTTGAACAAGCTTGTTCGGCCAAGACGGTCGGATATTGGCCTTGTTCTTTTTTTGCATTTTCATTACGTAAAAAAAAGAACTTGGCCAATATCCAGCAATCTTGACCTCACTCTTGTTCAATAACGCATATATGACTACACTCTGTTTTCACAAATTGAACCAATTACTACAATTCGGGTTTCAAGCAAAGCAATCTTAAAAAAGCAAAAAAGTTGTACACGGGCTTTCTTAAAATATATTTTAAAAAGGCAAAGCCGGGAAATGGCGGGACAGTGTTAGAGATAGAAACACAACACAACACAACATGAATCTCAGCCGGTTAGAAGGCAAATCACTGACATGGTTTTTTACATTAGAGATACTGGGTTGAACCTTAGTTGAACCTTTGAACACAAATCCAATGGTTAGAATAAAAATAGGGTTGAAACTCAATCCTGAATACCGCAATGAAACATGGACTTCAAGTATTGAAAAGGCCGGGAGCCGTAAAAAACTTATTTAAAACTTGGCTTTGGTACTAGCATACATCATCATGCTTAAAGCCAAATAATTTTCCGAGCCTAAATGGCCCATTGGAGCCGGTGCTTATCTCCAGTTTCTGTAGCGTTAAGCGGGTTAGAGTCACTGACTCCCCCTGGACGGGACACTAATCCGTCACTTTACCGACCTCGGGAGGATGGAAAGCTGAGTCAACTTTGGCGCAAAAGGTCACACAAATGTTCAACACCGATTCGGCTAAGACATTATCTTAAGATTGTAATAAATTAATGCTGAAATTATTAATCGTCAGGTGTTTCCTGTTCTTCTATTCGTTCAATAAACTGCCAGGTTCGGAGACTCGCCTGAACTAAGGACTTGAGATGTCATCAACTGATCTATTCAGCAAGGCGCGGCAACAACAAAAGATTTCTGTTTTGCTGCGTCGTTGGTACAGATAAAATTTGACAAGAAAAAGTATTTTCAAATTTGAAGAGTTTAATCTTTTGAGCGCGCTTTAATTTGAGAAAAAGGATTCAGTCATTGACCTCCTTGAAATTATGGAAGCTAGCCTTCAACATAAACTACAAGATATTATCCCATGTCATCACGGCAGCAAGTTCTTATTGGTCTATACGACTGACAATTTCATGCAACACAAAGCAACAGCGCTAGGGCAACAGAGATTTAGTGGATATAGCAATCTTAGAAGTGGTAGCTGTTATGGCGATGGAAGCTTAAACGATAGTGGCAGTGACAGCGGTAGTGGTAGTGAAAGTAACAATAACAGTAACAGTGACAGTGACAATGACAGTGACAATAACAATAACAGTGACAATAGCAGTAACAGTGACAGTGACAATAACAGTAACAGTGACAATAACAGTAACAGCGACAATAACAGTGACAGTGACAGTGACAGTAACAGTGACAGTGACAATAACAGTGACAGTGACAGTAGCAGTGACAGTGACAGTAACAGTAATAGTAACAGTAACAGTGACAGTGACAGTGACAGTGACAGTAACAGTGACAGTGGCAATAACAGTAACAATAACAATAACAGTGACAATGACAATAACAGTGAGGGTGACAGTGACAACAACAGTAACAGTAACAGTGACAGTGGCAGTAACAGTAACAGTAACAGTGGCAGTAACAGTGACAGTGACAGTAACAGTAACAGTGACAATAACAGTGACAGTGACAGTAACAGTGACAGTGACAGTGGCAATAACAGTGACAGTGACAATAACAGTGACGGTGACAATAACAGTGACAATGACAGTAACAGTGACAGTGACAGTAACAGTGACAGTGACAGTAACAGTGACAGTGATAGTGATAGTAACAGTGACAGTGACAGTGACAGTAACAGTGACAGTGGCAATAACAGTGAAAATGACAATGACAATGACAGTAACAGTGACAATCACAATAACAGTGACAGTGACAGTGACAGTAACAGTGACAATTACAATAACAGTAACAGTGACAATGACAATGACAGTGACAGTAACAGTGACAGTGACAGTAACAGTGACAATGACAATGACAGTAACAGTGACAATGACAATAACAGTAATAGTGACAGTGACAGTGACAGTAACAGTAACAGTGACAATTACAATAACAGTAACAGTGACAATGACAATAACAGTAACAGTGACAGTGACAATAACAGTAACAGTGACAGTGACAATAACAGTAATAGTGACAGTGACAGTAAGAGTGACAATTACAATAACAGTAACATTGACAATGACAATAACAGTAACAGTGACAATAACAATAACAGTAACAGTGACAATGACAATAACAGTGACAGTGGCAATAACAGTGACAATGACAATGACAAAAACAGTAATAGTGACAATGACAATAACAGTTACAGTGACAGCAACAGTAACAGTAACAGTGACAGTGACAATGACATTAACAACGACAGTGACAATGACAATAACAGTGACACTGACAGCAACAGTAACAGTGACAGTGAAAGCAACAGTAACAGTGACAGTGACAATAACAGTGACAGTGACGATGACAATAACAGTGATGGTGACAACAACAGTGACAGTAACAGTAACAGTAACAGTAACAGTGGCAGTAACAGTAACAGTGGCAGAGACAGTAACAGTAACAGTGGCAGTAACAGTAATAGTAATAGTGGCAGTAATAGTGACAGTAGCAGTAACAATGACAGCAACAGTAACAGTGACAGTGGCAATAACAGTGACAATGACAATAACAGTGACGGTGACAGTGACAACAGTAACAATAACAGTGACAGTAACAGTAACAGTGGCAGTAACAGTAACAGTAACAATAACATTGGCAGAAACAGTAACAGTGACAGTAGCAGTTACAGTGACAGTAACAGTAACAGTGGCAGTAACAGTGGCAGTAACAGTAACAGTGGCAGTAACAGTGACAGTAGCAGTAACAATGGCAGTAACAGTGGCAGTAGCAGTTACAGTGATAGTAACAGTGACAGTAACAGTGGCAGTAACAGTGGCAGTAACAGTAACAGTAACAGTGACAGTAACAGTAACAGTAACAGTAACAGTGACAGTAACAGTAGCAGTAACAGTGGCAGAGACAGCAATATTCGTAGTGACAGTGGCAGTCCTAATGATTGTAGTAGTGGTGGTGAAAGTGGCAGTGGCAGAGAGCAAAGATCTGATCCATGCTCTATCACAAAGTAAAAGAATTCCTATAAAACAACTCCGAAATCTACTCCGCCCAAAATACTAAATACAAGTGCGGGCTGATCACTTATATATCTATACAATATGGAAACAAAAGTGCATCAAAAGTGAATTATGCTTTTAAAAGCAAAGTCGAGTAACAGTAAAATATTCAGTGTTAAAGAAAACGACTACAGTAATCGTTCTTCACACGCTTGCCGCTTCATTCTTTCATTGGTACAATGACAATTTGTTGACTCTAATTGAACGCTAAGAAATTTTTCTTGAGTTGTTACTCAGGCCCTCAGACATGAATATTTTACTAAGTAAAACTTAGCAGGCCTTAAGTCTTACTTAGGCGTCTTGTGTGAAGTCAACTAATAACAATGATAATGAAACGTTTGATTGTGCGTAAATATGAGACAGTGTACGTGACAACATTTAATATTAATAATATATTTAACAAAATTGATAGTCGGATATCGACAGCAAACAACAATTATGATAGTAAATTATATCTCCAAATTCAAGTTAGCCAAAATATATTTAGCCAAAGCTACAACACTTTAGCCAAGGATAAAACACAGGGCTCAAAGTAAGCGACCAATTGGATGCGCATAAAAAAAATTAGCTTTGTCGCACAGTCGATCTAGACATGAATGAGTATGTGTGACTGGAAATCACAGCTTCTTGTACTCAGTTCTCGAAAGAGACATATCACTGTCTGAATTTGTTACTCTAAATAAGTTACTGAAGCACAAGCATCCTTTTCCCAAACTATAAATAATAAAAATTCTTGTTTTGCTCCTTGCTCCTGTTGTTTTCATTTGAACTTTGTTTGCCTGTGTCTGTGAGGCTGTATGGTCAATATTGGATAATCTTCTCTCGTATATGAATGTAAAGTTTTGGAAGAACAACTAGCTGTGTCAATAAGTGTGGTACATCTAACATTTTCCGCCCTGCACCTGACCTTTTCTGTTGTGCTCCTTAAGTTTACGTTATGCGCCTAAAAACTAGTTGGAGAAGTGCTCATTGTTATGGTTATTGAGCCCTGCCACATCACACATGAAATGAATTCAGTTTCGGAAGCGACCCACATACAAAGACTACTCCACTAATGTCGTACGTAAACATCAATGAACGAATGGACTGACCTCATTTCCGAGACGGTTTCACAATTATTTGCTGTACGTTGCAAAGTTGAAATCTTCTAAGTTCTGAGCAAAAACTTTTTTTGTCAATCACACGTGTATAGACACGTTTCAAAATGGCCGCGCCAGGATTTTACAAAATTTGTGCCCAGGCTCCACATGATAACATAAAAAAAATCACAGGAGGCCCAATAGGATCATCAGTCGTATTTACGGCCAGAAAAAGTTACAACTTTAAGTAATGGTGCAAGCCGTAAGGAGTATGCAAGTCAACGGCAAGGAATGCAGAAATATACTAATGCCGATATTGTTAAAACGTTGATCTTGTTGGCTTAACTTGAAAATCGACCACAAGGATAAGGAAGCAAATTTCTTTCTTTTAGTTCACTCATTCATTCCCTTCACGTGGAAACCTTTCTTGGCTTAAATTTAAGAAAAATTCCATACTGGGAACATAGAAAATCAGACGTTTTTTGGCTTCCAGTGTTTCTGGGCTTCATAATTGGATAAACTACTGTAACACTAGCGAAATATTTCTTGAAAATAAAGTTTAACATCATGTTGTTCACAGGTTGATGTATTCACAGTGTGAAGATCTAAATATTCTGGTGTGGGAAAAGTGAAATGCGGTAGAACAGTGGGAGGTTTCCTACTTCTGAATCCGACCATTACTTAATTCTCTAATCAGAAAACATAGAACGAACGTTCACGAAAAATTATGTTTTCATTTAGTAGTCTCGTGGCGTTATTAGATCCTTATATTTTCATTTAATAAGTATTATAATGCAAATTAGAAGGTTTAGCACCAACACAAAACCGTGAACGATCAATAGACCATTTCACAGTTCCTGAAAGGTAACCAAGCCTCTACATGAAACCGAGGCGAAGGCTGACCTCGCACAGTTAGACAAGTGGAATAATTATCATAAGAAAGAAACTTATTACCATGTAGATTGTTTCCACTTCTCTAACTGTGCGAAGTCAACCTTCGCCTCGGTTTCATTTAGAAGCTTGGTTACCTTTCGTGAAATGGTCTATTTACCGTTACCAAAATCTGATCTTATAACATGAGAAAGAGACGTGGAGACGATGTACAATATTTAAACTGGTCAGTCTTCATCAGGTTACCCTGAATGTTTGGCTCACATAAAACAGCGCACTTCAGTCATCCAATTTCAATTCAATTAAAGTCCGACAGAATTTAGAAACACGAATTCATCAAATCCGAAAGTCCAACGAAAGCTCTAAAACAAAAGAGAAACAAACTTGTTTTACAGCCATGAAATTTATTTTGGTTCGTATTATTTATATTTTTCAGACTGTAAGTTTGAAGCTACATTTCGCTGTTTGAAAAAAGGTGGGAAAAGCGTGTTGCAAATCTAGTGACGTCACAAACTGGTAAAACGATGTGATTGGTTGTGAGTAAAACTCACGGGCCTTTTGATTGGACCATTGTGCCACAAAGTGACTACAGCTTCTTTTTCACTAATGTGGCTTCTATTCAGGGCCTAGCGCATGGACATATATAATTACAGCCTAAGAACCTCTTCACGATGAGACGAGTTGTCTCCGGTTCGGAACCTGCTCTGTTTCACATAAAAATATCAGGCACCAAGTTATTTTGGGTCTTACAAACATATGTAGTTAGATGTAAGCTGGCTTAGGTCAGATTTTCTGACTATTCCCTGACCTTCAGTTCAGATTTCCCTGACTTTTCCCTGATCTTGTTCAGATATCCCTGACTTTTCCCTGACCTTGTTCTGATTTCCCGTATGTTTCCCTGACTTTGATCAGATTTCCCTAGCTTGTTTCCCTGACCTCGATCAGATTTCCTTGATCTTTTCACTGACCTCGATCAGATTTCCCTTGTTTCCCTGACCTCGATCAGAATTCCCTTATGTTTCCCAGACCTTGATCAGATTTCCTCGACTTTTCCCTTATATCGATCAGATTTCCCTTGTTTCCCTGACCTTGATCAGATTTCCCTTATGTTTCCCTGATCTCGATTAGATTTCCCTGACTTTTCCCTGACCTCAATCACATTTCCACTACCGCTGGTTTAATATTACACTGATAAAACACAAACAACAACAAAATTGCTCTTTATACAGTCATCATTTATTTCCTGGAATTGTGAGGAGTCTATAACGTCAATTTTATACGAAATAGGTCCTTTGCAGTAGTTGGTCACGTGCCTAGATACCACATAGCAACACGCAAACTGTGAGCAAGCTGACCAGAGCTTTCACGTTTGCAAAGGAGCGAAGCGATAAGTATTTACTGAATTATCGACGTTTTGGAAGTAGATTTGTGATTCTGCTTAAACCCTTTAAGCTTATTTCATTTGATCAGTTATTTATTTCTCATTACCAAACGTATTATTTTGTTTGAGTTACGCAAGGAGAAGCTAGATGTTGATAAACTGCCTGGGGCTGAATAGGTTACACAACAGAAAAGGATCAAAGATTTTGGTTGCTTTAGCTCTTGTCGCAAATCTACTTCCAAAATGTCAGTGATTCTGTAAACGCTTGTTGCTTCTTTGCTTCTTTCCACATGTGAAAGCACTGGTTAGCTTGACACACAGTTGCGTGTTGCTATGTGGTATCTAATCACGTGATCGACTCCTGCAAGGGCTTATTCTATCTTAACTCAAACTAAAACTCAATACACCATACCAGGTCCCTATTTTCTATTTACAGAGTCATATTCACAGCTATTCATTTCTCGTTGATCACAGTTTCTTCCTAAAGGCCCTTTTGCACTGCGAAATTTTCTCAGGAACTTGTCTGGCAATGTCGTCTGGCAATGTCGTCTGGCAATGTCGTCTGGCAATGTCGTCTGGCAATGTCGTTGCGATACAAGGTGCTGGAGAATTGCACAGTGTAATATGGGTTGTCTCGCAATTTTTTTGTTGCGCCGGCAAAAGCGTTGTACGAAGTAGAACTCAAGTCTGCTTTTCGCAACGGATTGCAGCAACTGGCAACACCATTGCACAGTGTATCACCCCTCCAGCAACTTTTGTCTCAAGTTTAAGGCAGATTTTTTCCAAGAGTGCTTACGCACAATTCTCGTTTCATTCCGAAGAGCTCTGAGCACGGCCAAACATATTGCAAGTTGCTAAGATCGCGTTGTATCGTAGCACCCACCCTCAACAACTTGCAACGCTACATTTTCAAGCATTGCGAGACAAGTTGCTGAGAAATTTGCACAGTGTAGCAGGGCCTTAACTTTCAAAATGTTTAAAACACAAAGCTACACTAAGTTACAATCAGATAACGTTTTATAGTATTGACGTATGTACCTTTTTTATAAAAGAAACCTGATTTTTAGTAAAAATAACTCTATAACACAAAAAAGATCACTTCCTTAGTAATATTTGACATTTTGTATTCGCTTAATAATTTCCTGGTTAAAATTTGTTTTTGGGAGTTGTTTCGATAGGCTCTTTCGTCGACTACCGATAATTTTTTACAGTTTGATATCGGGAACACCAGATGAACAAAATTAAAGCCTTGACAATAGAACGCAATCGCTTTTACGTATAAATAACAAATAACTTAAGATCCATTTTTTGCTTTCATTTCATGCATTTCTTAAATTTGCTGTATTTTACAAATTATTCAACTATCAATGTTATACCCTTGGGGATAGGAGTGGAGAGAAGGATTTGGCAAACCAAACTATCACGAGTGAGTGGGAGTGAGTGTTACAGCAAAATTATCGACTAATCCTGTATTGCGGAAGATTTGACTTACACCACACATTTGACTTGAAATTTTTTCTTCAAGGAGAGAATTTCGACAAAAATTCCCGATCCCCCTCCCCACAGGATAACACTGTTAGGTGTATTAGCAACCTAAATTTTGTTAAGCCAAAGGCTGACCAATCTGAAAGTTCAATTTCCTTTTTATCAATTGATAATATTTAAAAATATTCAGTATACCGACTTCAAAAATTCACATGCGTTTGCAAACAGGAATTTAGCCTGAATCCGAGGAAAGAGAAGGACGGCCCGAACGCTCCACATTTTCGGATAGCCACTGTAGTAACGTTGCAATCTTAGCTGATCTTTGCGTTCCCTCGGCAGCTAAGCCAAGCAAATCTGACACGATAAACTTAGACTTAAAATATTCCAACAACAAAGTATCCTCAGATATGTCCATTTTGAGTTTATCCACAGCTTCTATTTTATACACCTCCAGCTGTTCCATCACATTACGTCCCCTATCAAGATGTGCAATCATGGTCTCGATTCCAAGTGTGACGTCATCGTGAGCTATATCATCTAGGATTTCATCCGTGGACATTTCAAGGTACCTAGCCAGGGGAATCAGATACGGAAGGCACACTCCGGGGAAGGGGCTGGGAGCGCCTGATGCAAGAAGGCCCACCAGAGGTTTCAGATTACTGTGATAAGAAATAGCCCGTGGGGAGTTGTGATGATGGAGGCAAGACCAAGTATGATGCAAACGAGTCACCTGAAAACAAATCAAGCTATAACTTGAGAACAAGGGCAGGAGTAGAATGATAGAAATGGGGCCCCGAAGATGACACAAAGAAGGGCAAGAAACGGGTTGGATATCTTGAAATTTACTGGGAAGTGGGAGAGGTGGCATTGATCGTATAAGATCTTATGTGCTACTAAGCACGAAGTAGCCAGATAGGTATGACTGTTAAAACTAAAAGTCTTTTTGATTTGAAATTCTGAATTCGCCAAACTTTACTTTTATTGTTCTTTATTGTCATTTTTGCTTAGATTTACCTTAAAGTGCTTTTAAGCACTTTAAAAAGTGTTCGTTTTCTTTTCCTCTCTTTTTTCCACTTCTCTTTTAAATTCGTTTTATTTTCTTCTTTCTTTTTTCCCCAGCACATCTTCTAATTAAGTCATCCTTTTAATCCATCTTATTCTTGCTTTTACGTACTTCAGTCCCAGCTCAGTATTTCTAAATATCTATTAATAAGTGTATTTCCTTGTTTTATTAATAATTTTAAAAGGATTCTCGGCTGTCAAACAAAATTAATGTAAATGATTTGTTACCCTGGGTCCATATCAGCAGCTCAAATGTGATTACTCACGCCGAGCGAGTCGTTTTGATCACTTCCGTAGTTTGAATTTCACACGCATCGCCATCTTCAAATCTCACGTATTGCAGCTGCAGTACCAGACCCCACTCGTTCATTGCTATTGAATTCATTGAGAGTGGAGACTGGCACAGCAGCCGAATTACATCATACATTAAGACGCTGGCGGGCGGGAAATTCAAATTTTAAAAACAACTGAATAAATTTGGTTTCCTGATGTGGATACAGGGTAAAATACATTTTCATTTCAGACTGATATTGTTGTACAGCCCAGGATCCTTTAAAAAATCTTCTTACAACTCTTCTTATTCCCAATTTAGATGTTGATGGCATGGTACATACCTGTGGTTGCGCTAATCCCTCCATTACAGCCATAAAGCTAATCATGTTCCCATTTTCCATAGCGCACAGAGTATCCGCAAGGTCGATCATTTTTTCCAGCACTTTCTTCCGTGTCAGAACATCTCCAGCTGCTATGAGCACCGAAGCAACCCAGAACTTCAAATTTTCGTACCTTGAAAGACGTAGCATGTTTTTAGAAGTCTATATACAGGATGAACAGTTCACATACTGTAGTATTTGAGGCACATAAACAGCCTGTCATCTATTTTAGGTCAATTTTCATGAGACGCAAGTCAATTATCATCAGATATTTAAAAGAACGAAGGTTTCTTGAATACTTACTGAAACCCAAACGACGACAAATTGCATATTAAAAAATTCTCCCCCAAAAAGTCCGATACTGTTTGTCTAGGTAGGATTGGAAAAATTTGCTTTTCATCTTCCAAAACATTATTGCACTTGATGATTTTTTATTTCTCATTACCAAGGTATCATTTTCTGCAAGTCATGTTAAAGTTAGGAGAAAGAGGATGCCGAAAAACAGACAAGAGTTGAAAGAGTTAAAACCAAACGCAAAACAATTTTTTAAAATACAACTTGGTTTACTTTCCAATGCACAGAACAGCTTTACTAAAAAAGTTTAAATCTCGTTTTATGGTGAGAATTCGAGATAGATAGCTATAATTCTAATTCTGGTTTATTCTCAGGTTTTATACATTGACAGTGTAATTTCGACTTCCTATTTAAAGGCTAAACAAGAGGTCACACAGTGACCTTACTCGTGCCGGTTCTTATATCTTAATGCATTGTATTTACATACATTCACCTTTGCGATTTCATTTTCATTTTTTCAAAAAAACACCCCACCCCAGAGATAAAAAGTCTCCAAGTTTTGGCGTGTTGAAAACATCAGTACTGCGCATGCGTGCATGCTAATTCGTGACACAAATAAAAAAAATAAAAAAAAGAAACCGTGCCCAATCCTTAACTCGTTGCCTTCCGGCACGAGTAATTACAGTTCAACAAACTATAGTGTGTATGGCCGATCCTATTTGCTAGCTAAATCCTTTTACGAGCCTAAGTGGCCCATTGGAGCCGGGGTTTCAATCCGTCGTCTATTCTACTTAGGTAAACAAAAAAAATTAACTGCGACTACAACTCACCGTCACTTAGGGTTGGGTTGTCACGAAAATAACGAACTCAAGTTGCATCGTCAATAGACACTTTTAGTAACGTAATTCTTAACTACTCTTAATTTTATCTTGTTTAGTTCTATCTTGAATTTTGGCTTAACCCAGGGTTAATTAAAGTTAACCAGCCTTTGAATAATCGAGCCCTGGAAAATATCTATCTCGTTTATGCCACGCAGGTACCCGTGGTTGTTGAAAAGCAAATAACGGAGGTCATTTTTTCGTATTTCAAGTTCAAAGAGTTGGCGATAAATATTGTTGGTCAGGAATTTTACAAAAAGAAATTTCAAAAATGGACTTCAATTTGATCTGAAGGAATATTAAAGAAGATTTCCGGTAAACGTTTTTGTCTTGAAATAGATCCTTAGGGTTTTACAGCACTGTGGAAATCTCTCCTGGCTACGCCATGGGCTGGATATGTAGTGCATTATTAACTAATCAGATCGCGCTTAAAATGTTATTCACTTGTTTCTCTTACTAATATTGACCCACCTGCTGAGCATTGCTGCCCGTCTCTCCCGTCCCTGCGGCAACATAATCAACTCCAGGCCAACTGCTGCTCCACTACCATCTTGAGAAGTCCAGGCATCTTCTGGTTTGTAGAGATCTTCGCGGCGCCATATGACATCTATGTCGACCCGGGTCAGATGACGTGCGAGAGTTTTCGTGTCATACAGTAAGAAAGGACTCACTAAAGCTTTATTGAGTTTCCTCACGACTTCCTGGTAAATTTCTTCTTTTCTTTTTGGCGCTACAGCCGTAGGAGATGTCGCCTTTTGCTCTTCGCTACTAAAAACTTCTTTCTTTTGCTGCTCAGATTCTGAATTTTTACGACTTCCTCCGTTAGGTTTCCTCTCATTGTTCGAGTTTGAATCGGATGTCGCTGTTTCTTCTGGCTTCGAGTTTCGCGATGATGGTGGCACATCATATACGCTGCTAGTCTCCTTGGAAAACACAGCACCATTGTCATTTACAGGTCTTGAAGAAGGCACTGCATAATCCATATCTGTTTCACTGAACGAAGACTGAGTATTAATAACCGGCTTGTCATAAAAACCGTCGCCCAATTCTCTCTTGCTTTTATTTTCTCTGTGAAATGATAAACTTGAACTGAGGTCAAGTTCGTCACCCTCAGATACAGGTCTCGAGCTTGGAATGGCGTAATCTAAAAAGCTGTCATCATTTGCAGCGGTTTCACCACTCGATCGTTCTCCATTCTCTAGAGCTTTTGGTGTACTATAATATCCATCGTCAGATGTTTTCTTATCAACTAACAAAGAATTCAGTTGGTCTGTCGCAGGTCTTGGGGTACTGTACACTCCTGTGTCGCGATCGAGTGTGCTTTGTTTCTGAACGAGCGATGGGGCACTGCTTGCGTCTGCACGTGCCTTTCTTTTTTCGCTTCTATCCATACTGGACAACGAACGTGATTTAAGTGTATCCGTCGAATGAACACTAGAATTTATGTGTCCGGATAGAGGTTTAGTTTCTGTGTTATTGTTGTTGTTGGAATAGTTATCCTTCTTGTCGACATCTTTGGAAACCTCTAATTCCGATGATATTTCTTTGGCTTTTTCCGAAGTACTCTCAGCTGTCTCCCTTTCAATATTACCATCTTGAGTGTTTTTAGTTTCGTTTTGGTCTAACTTTCCGTCGACTTCAACGTCCAGGTTAAAACACGCATCTGATTGGTCGAGTCGTGGGGAAATAACGGGTTCACTCTCCTGACGCCTCATCCACTTCCGTCTGTCATGCTGAAGTGTACGGACGCCATCCGGAACTTCATCCTTGTAAGGTTCAAACAATTTCTCAAGTTCTAATCTCTTTGGTTTCGGTTTGTCATCCATAGACAACAAAGTCGTGTCCCGGCTGATTGGCCGTAATATAAAAATATGTGCATTTTTCGAAATGGTTTTTTTTTCATGCCAGTAATAAGTGATAAGTTCTGTGACGCTCTCGTAACTAACATCTAAACCATCAATCCTGTACTTAATACGTGACGATTTTGAGGACTTGGATCGCCCCTTGATAATGGGCATCACAAGGGTAGCACCTTCGTTACGTAAAACCAAGAAGTATGTACCGGGCGTGGCCGGATCCTCCCGTACAAGAAAATCTCCATTTTTCCTTAGCGGACGCTCGGCGAACTCCTCGCTAATCTTGCCGTGAAACCAGCCTTGCCTTTCGAGGGAATAGAACTCTGGATCTAGTTCAGCTTTCTGCTTTCTTCTTCTCAGGAATTCTACGACTCTGAAATCCAAATAAAATTTTAAGTGACTGAAGTGATGATAAGAGAGAGTAGATACTCTTCTCGAAAGGGCAAAAACAAAGGTTTCATTTGAGAAACTAACCAAAACATCATATGAACAATAACCTAAATCTAAGAACAAAACACGAACGTACACGTAAAAAAAAAAAGAAACACGTACACGTAAAAAAGAAACACGTACACGTAAAAAACACACTTACATATAAAATGTCAGCCGCCAGACTGAGGTTTTACGTATTTTGCACAAAAATAACGTTAACGTTCTATTTTCATACATATACATGCAAGTATTACTTGCATGCATGCGTCTATTTGTTATTGCTATACATACTCGTTTGCCATTAAATTGTACTAAAAATAAAAAAGCTGACTTAATGTTATGCCTGAATGCTTGCGTCACGTAACATATGTCACGCAAGCGTACGGGGTTTGGTCACGTTGCACGTATGTCTAACGATATAACGAGTTTCCTGTTATGTTAAGGCACTTCTTTAAGGAAAACTGACGCAAGCTTATTAATATGCAGAATGTGTGTTTGAAAACAGAGAATGACAAGCAAGATCGAGAAAAGGGCGAAAAACATGAAAGGCTAGGACAAAGGAAATAAACTGTTTTTGACCCTGTCGGACGTATATATATTATCATAAAATTATTATAAAAGATTGTTGATTGCATTGCTTGCATAAGTGTCTCAAGTGCTGGTACACAAAAGTATAAACTTCAACTGAAAACATTAAAATGTGAACATTTATTTAACTTTTTTTTAACACAATTTACTTTTAATGATACGTATTTGTTACAGCCGTTTGACGCTGGGTTCATCACATTTAAAGCGGAATTATTATAAAAATGCAAATTTAGAAATGCGTTTAAGCACGAAAAAGTTCGAAAACGTAAGATAATCAGTTACATAAATTAGGAAGACGGAGGCGATACGGGAAACCACGGCCAACCTTACTACATGATGTAATATCCTCGACTCTCAAAGATGGGAGAATTTCGGCATCCTTCCTTATCACATTAGCTTTTTCCTAAACAAATAACAAAGAACGCCGGCGGCTATCGACATTTGATGAAATGGTCGTTTACACAGAAAGTTTAGTTCACAATGATAAACATTTTGTGTACGATACAAAGCGGAGATGAGAGACTTCTTTGACTTTGTTTAAAATCTGACTTTGCTTCGCAACATCAGATATCCTTTTTCAATGAAATTATATCTCTATTTAGCTTTTAATAATGTCTACCAATGGTAAAAATAAAGCTGTACTTCGGGCTCTAGTGAATTTAAACTGAACAGGGAAACAATATAGTCTCCTTGGAGAAAAAAGATAAAGTCATGCGTTTAACCTTCGGTGTCTGCCGCTAAAGTTTTTGGCCGGAATCAACGTCGGCCAAGTAAAACACGCGACACACACGAGAAGTTCAAAAATCAAATGTTTATATATTTAAAAGTGAACTTTAAAAAATTCATCAAGGAATCAATACTGAAGAAGGAAAAGTACAACACACTCAATAATTCCGACAGTGATACAAACACATACCGAACGTTCCGCAAACGATATTGCTTGAGAAATGCCCCGAGGCTTTCGTTGCATGCCCGCGCTTTTAAAAAATCTGACGTGAACTTTGAAAAATATCAAATTTAATTATAAAACTACTTACCTCTTAGCTGAGTTATTAGGAGAGATTATTATAATCAGGAATATACAGAAATAATTCTGTAACCAAAGTAGCTTTGTTGTGATTATGTTTTAAAACATGAAACTGTAGTTATTTTTTTCCGCTTTTCATCGTCTCTGCTTGACATGTCGTTTTAAAAATAGAATCACGACAACAGTGGAGAATCTATGACACTGAATATTCAGAAGCGAGCTGGAGGGAAACACGATAATGCAATAAAGAATACACAATTAGAAAGACTTTCACATCAGAACTTACTTTCTGAATGGCAGTGGCGTCTTGGACCTTGTTCTTGATTTAGAAGTTCCGTTAATGCCTTCGTTCTCACGGTTGTGTTTTACCCGACTTGGCAAAGTACGGCTTCGTTGTCGCGATGTCATTCTCTGCGGTTCTCTCATCGGCAAAGATTAAACAGCAAATAAAGTTTTCCTATAAGGAAAGGTGAATAAAGATTGTCAATGAAATTCTTCACGCTTCTCAACCTTCCTTGTACGCTCTGTCGGAAACCTAGAACAGAGTAATGTGAGCACGTTTTGGGCTATTATCTTACTCGAATTGTCAAAATTTCATTGGAAATGTCGAAATGTTTTGAACGACCGTCTGTTGACAAACCTGATTATCGGCGGGCCGCAAACTCTTAACCGCCTCCTCGATCAAGTTTTTTGTCAACTAACACTGACGGACGAAAACCTCTCACTGATTACAAACAAATTGAATCCTCGCTAAATTCACAATAAAAATGCAAAAGAAAAAGCTCAACATTAACTTTTTTTAAAAAAAAACATCACTGTGAAAAGTATGCTAAAGCCAGGTATGAAAATTATCTAAACATTGTGTACCAATCACCTGATACACACTATATCTAATCGGTATTTACCGCCTCTGTAGGTAACAATCAAGTGCTGCTGTGAAGTTCAGGCTAAATTTCACCATAAACTCTTAAGAAAAGGTCTTAAAATCTCAGAATGGCATGAGGTCAATCATTTCACTGCTTTGTTTGCCTTTAACTTAATTTCAACGGAAAATTGTTTCTTTGTGGGTTTCCGGTCCTTAGTAAAATAGCAAAGAAATGATTAAAATGGCGTGGGACACAATTATTATGCGTTATTAAAACCGAGAATGATGATCACGCGGTATTTAAACCCTCAAATCCAAAGTAAGAAAGTTATTAAAACTATAGGATAATGTTATAAGGATCTTTGTCTTCTCCATTGTCTTTGACACATTTACAACTACATATTACAATAAACAGGAAAAAAGCCAAAAACAAATTTCGTGAATCTTTAAAACAAGTTTCTTCTCAATAAGGAAAATCAGCAGAATTAAAGTTGATTGAAAATTGCGTATATATACGAGTTTGTTTTGTTAGTGATATTAAATCAATTTTAATTTTAAGTTTGGGGGGGAAGAGATTGGTAGTTTTAAAAATAAATTTGAGTTTTGGGATTTTAAGAGAAGTTTAAAAATAAATTTTAAAGTTAATATTTGATAGAGAATCACCAAACCGTCCCCAAACCAAACCGTCCCCAAACCAAAGCTGCACTTGCACACGGTTAGGAGCGGCAGTTACTGCTTGTCCTCAAAACTCCCTCCCAATTCTTCCACTATCCACCAAAATTTTACCAGTAATGCCCTCTTAAATAAATTAAAAATGAATCAATTTTTTGTTCGAATTTCAGAGTTGCAAATAAGAGCTGAATGTTCGAGCAAAATATCAAACTACAACAAAAATTAAGAACCCCAACTAGCAGAAGACAGTTATAAAGCGTGGTGGATCTGACTCTGGGGTCACCGAAGACGAATCCAACCAATGATGAAAGCGGGACTTGAAAACCATGGTTGCCAGTTTATCAGTTGCAAACTTTTTAGATTCTTATTTTAAAAACTGAACAAACTGGAGCTCAGAATGTGGTTTGAAACAAAAGGAAATTTAAAAACAAAAATAATATATTTTATGTTTCAATACTCGTAGGAGCAGACGTGTAGCACAGTTGGTAAGTGCGCTGCCTTCTGTGTAGGAGGTCTCCAGTTCGATTCTCAGTGACTCCAACGTCTGTTCCGACTTTCCTCTGGTCTGTGTAGCTGTAGCTTTAAATATCCATAAAAAAAACGGAGCACTGACGGAGGGAGGGGGTAAAGGGCGCACCGTCGGCTTCCATTGATACCAGTTCTATGAACTGAAGGAACTACCGACGTTAAATAAAGGAACCTTTTCCTTTACCTTTTTTTTGACCGATCGATTAGTATATTCTAAAGTGATAAGAAATTGCGGCTTCTTGGACTACTAAAACACAATACACATTTGGTTTTTGGCCTTATAGGCAATTGATATGTAGCCCTCTTACTGATCTCGAAGTTAAATTGTTGAATCGTGGAGTCTGTGTACATATAAGCGTTTCAATTACTGGGGTGAAGCATGAGAAATACAATAAAGATGTAGCACAAACAGCGTGGAAAAATCGGTACCTACAACTAGGCAAGGCAACCGTTGTATATTTAGGCAGTTACACGAACTTTGTCTTTAAGCCACAAGGACTCTGAGTAAATCTCAGCTCTACCGAGTGTTGAACTTTTTGTGACCTTCTTTCAACCCTTACGAGGTCGGTAAAATAAGTACCAGCTTCTACTGGGGGTTACTTTCTGACGGTTTAAAGTCCCAACCAGGAAGATTCCATGACGATTACTCGCTTAAGGTTACCGTTTACCTTCAGGGGTGTTTTGCATCAAAACAATCTAGCGCATCTGTTTTAAACCGTAGATACCTAAACCCATATATCAA
>JAOCPT020091341.1:0-14240 GCA_026546935.2 Palythoa grandiflora | reverse complement strand
TGAACAGCAGCTGGTTATGGTGAATTATGCGTGTGGTTTTAACCAATCAGAAACGGGGAAATATTTTGAATGAATAAAATTTGAATTTTATTTACACAATAAATGTTTATAGAAAACAAAGCAGTCAGGCCACGTCAGTCTTCAAAATCTTGTTTTTCAAATAAGCGCCGCCCCTAGAATAACGCCCGCACCAAAGATTCCGAAAATCAAATAAACGCCGCGACGCTTATTCGAATAAATACGGTATGCATCTTCCATCAGTGCCAGCTGGTCACGTGCCTAGATACCACGTGCAACTGATGAGCAAGCCTCCAAGTGCGCTCATGTGAAGAAAGATGAAAAGCAATGCAACGAGTGATTAAAGAATCACTGACGCTTTGGAAGTCGTTTTGCGATAAGAAAAAATCTAGAAAAAAATACGAAAATCAACAGGGTTTAGCGCAACCAAATTTAAAAAATACGATACAATAAACCAGGTAAAATTTCATATTCTTTTACCCCTTTCGGCCCAGAGCAATTTATCAACATCTAACTTCTCCTTACATAACTCATAATAAAACCATATAATCGGTAATGAGAAATAAGAAATTGATCAAGTGGAATAACTGTGGAAGTTGAAAAGCCAAATTCTCCCAAACTGCTTGTACAGAAAGTGTGGAGTTCAGTTGGGAGAATTTACCAACACGTCATTTGTTGTGCTTGGGGCTTAAAGGGTTAAAGTAAAGCAAATTTGCAGTTCTTTCTTTGGTAGATAAATTGTAACATTCAAGATTTATATAATTTAAGTTTCACAGCAACCATTTTATTAAGAAAGTGGCCATACAAAAAATTTAATGTTTAATAAACATTTTATTTTGTTAATTATTAAGTATTTTCTCTCTTGTTTGCAGCTGTTTAGATCTCTCTGATGATGCAAAAAAAGCCAAACTGAAACTACAAGCTGTAAGTTGTACATTGCTATTTTTAAAAAATAATCCTTTCCTCCTTTAAACAAGTTTATCCACTCTCACCATTCCCATGTTTATATATTTGTCAATTGTTTTAGCTTAGCAATCATTTGTTTGAAGAACTCGCCAGTGATGTTTATGATGAGGTGGACAGAAGAGAATGTGATGGAAGTAAGTGAACAAAAAAAACATATGCCTTTAATTTTATTCTTTTTCTATAAATATCCCCTTTCCATAACTAATTTCTTTTCTGCAAATGGTTTCTTTGATGCCTTTGAACAAAATTTGATTGTAATCCCAAAATAAATTATTTTCCACAGGATTTAACCGTAAAAGTTGTCAAAATGTTCTTGTCGTAGGATAATATAGCAATTATGTTTACAGTATTTACTTATATGTTTTATAAAATTTTTAATAATAGAGATTTTGTGAAAGAGTTGAGATTTAAGATTAAAGCAAATATCCGATGTTTCAGATGTCAGGATAACTTCAAAATGTTGGATATTTGCATTAATGTTTCTTCTTATAGAATTTTTAACCATTGTTTTAAAATAATTTAATTTTTGATAAAAAAAATGTATACTCCCTTTATTCAAATAAATTTTATGTGTTTTATTGTAGTTTGGCTGGCAAACCAAAACCACAGTGCTCTTGTTAGTGACACAACAACAGTTCCATTTCTTCCTGTGAACCCAGCATTCTCATCCACAAGAAATCAGGTAAATTGATATGTTGAAAAACAATGAAAATAAATTTTACAATGTAATTAATGACCAAAATTACTAAGGTCAGTGATTCTCATGAGAATTTTAATTGTCCATCCTTTATAAATTCAGCATCACTGTGGCCATTGAAAATCACCTGATGATGGCTTTGCAATAAACCAAATTGTGTTTATGTAAACGATACTATTAATTTGTTGTTTGCGGATCTAATAATTAGATCTTAATCATCCACTTATTACTTTGGTCTGCCCTTTATTTTTTTATAGGAGTTATTGAGTGATTACCCCTTGTTTTCCGTCTTTGTGCATTCATTATAATAACTTCAGTTTCATTTTGTTTTACAGGGAAGACAAAAGCTTGCTCTTTTCAATGCTCAGGAATTTGCAACGCTGATTATAGATATTTTAAATGATGCACGACGAAGGCAACAAGAATCTAATCCTGACTTAACAGAAAGTATGACTTAAAACAATAGGCATTGTTCATTTGGTCAATCATTTAATATATCATTTCTTCATTCATTCACATTTGTCATTAACTAAAAAGTATTGATCGTGATGCAAACCTTTGAATTTGCCCCAAAAGGTCCTGTATAGTCCAGGAAAGGTCTTTGACTTTCTAGTTAAGATTGGAAATCACTAGCCAAGTAAGCTTCTACTAAACAGGGACATTTTTAATGATGATGATGATGATGATGTGATGATGATGATGATGTGATGATGATGATGATGTGATGATGATGATGATAATGATGAAATGATAATGATGATGATGATGCTGATGATAATGAAGATGGTGAAGATGATGGTGATGATGATGATGAGGATGATGATGATGATGCTAATGCTGATGATAATGATGATGATGACGATGGTGATGATAATGATGATATGATGAAGATGATGATGCTAATGTTGATGCTGATGATAATGATGATGACGATGGTGATGATAGTGATAGTGATGATAACAATAATAATAATAATAATAATAATAATAATAAATTTCATAGGATGGCTCTTCCATTCTAAACTAACTAAGTTAGCTTGGAGTCAATTCTCAGAGGAAAGAAAACTGGCCATGGAGTATGTGGACAAAAATCCTCTGAATCAGATTAGGATCAACAAATCTCAGCCTATGTATGGAGCTGGGTTGTAGAGTTGGAAGGTCAGATTGGGATCAACAAATCTCAGCCTAGGTATGGAGCTGGGTTGTAGAGTTGGAAGGTGAGATTGGGATCAACAAATCTCAGCCTATGTATGGAGCTGGGTTGTAGAGTTGGAAGGTCAGATGGCGACCATTAGATCAACCAATCTTTCCCTAGGATAAAAAACCTTACCTTAACTAACTTCTTCGCGCTCAGTTGTGCATAAGGCCTTAATACTCTTCTGCCATCGTGTCCTATCACGTGCTACTGTCCTAGCTTCCTCCCAAGATTCCCAGCCCGCCTCCACTCTCTCCAATATTGACAAAATTCTTGGGCTTCAGAAGTGACTCTTTCGGTCAGGGGGTTTCTAAACAGCTTTCACCCTTCGATGTCATTTGACCCTGGTAGTCCGTGAACATCATATCGTTGTCTTGGGGTACCTGGTCAGTCCCATCGTCATGCCCATATAATTCTTGAAAAGTATTTCCGGTTTCTGTAGTAAGTGATTTTTTTACGGGGAAGGATTATTGGCCCTTCGCCCAACCCCCAACCTGGAGTGCCAGGTGTTGCAATTCGTCTGGCCTTTCATCTGGAACCTGCCCAGCAAGGTTTAACCTACCAGGGACTGAGGTCCCAGCTGATATAGCTCCCAGGATCACAAAAGCACACTTAGGCGCAACACTTAGGGAAGAAAAGGATAAAAAAGCTAAGCATTAAATTATCTAGATTTTAGCTATTACCTTAAAATATAATAACAATAGTAAAAGTTTATAGATTTGAAGGAACAAAACTTATAGAATAATTGTTGTCTGAATAACAGCTGATTTTTCTACAGTTTCAGATTACCCAAGTATTTTTCCAATTGAAGAAGATAGGATGTCGCATGATTATGACGAGGTCCCTGCAGATGAGGAAGACGGTTCATCGAAAATAGATTTAGAGGTAAGTGAGGTAATTTAATGTAGAATTAGAGGTAAGTGAGGTGATAATATAAATAACAGGGTATGTTGATCACTCGAATTGGTTTGACAACTGACTTGTAAAGTTAAACTGATAGCCAGTCTAGTATTCTGGTCAAGTCGCATATGTTAAACAATACAGTATTGTGAGATTAAACAGACCTTGTCTCATGTCCTTCATTTTCACCATATATTATTTAAATATAGTGTTCATGCTTCAATACTTTAACTTTTTAGAAGGCAAAACAATTTGAAAATTAACAATAAGACAGTGTAAGATTTGAACAGATTAGGTGCGTGAAACATGACCATTGTGAGTCAGCATGAAATATGATTCGTAAGGTTTTCTTGTTAACCAACTTTTTAAGTTATTTTAGTTAATTTGTTGTTGCTTTCTAGAAATGGTTTTCATTAGCTAATTTGTAACATAACCAGCGTAACTATTATTTATGACGTATCAATACTAACAATTAAATGCATGAAACCTCATTTTGAATTAAAGTAATTTTTTAGTTAAACATTTTTAATACTTATGTTTTTATTTTCTTTTTGTTGGTTAATGCATGCTTTATATCATATTCCAATTCATTTAAACAGCAAATGCATGTAGAAGATTTGTTTTCAAACATTCCGAAACCCAGTATAGAAAAGGTAAGCAACAAGATTTGCAAGTTATCAGATACCCACTACTGAGTTTTGAGATACGACTTTAGTTGTTAAGCATGACATTGTTTTGTTGATTTAGTTGCTAAGCATGAGATTGTTTTGTTCATTTAGTTGCTAAGCATGAGATTGTTTTGTTCATTTAGTTGCTAAGCATGAGATTGTTTTGTCATGTTTTATTTCCTTGAGGGTCACACAAGTTTCAGCTAAGGCTGTTAGCAAAAACTGATATGTTGTAAAATAATAATAGTAGAAGTAATAATTTATTAAACCTTAATTTTTAAGAATTGTTAATTGAATTTTCAACTTAAAAGTTCAAGTATTTCTGTAATGGAAAATATTAAAACTAGATGTAAAGTTAAAAAAAGTCATCGTATCCTGTGGCATTTGTATAAGTAAATTTATGAACTGTACAGCTTTTTTCTTTAAGTCTTCAATACCTTATAATTAGATATTAAGATATGGATTAATTTACATCTGAGTGAGTGACAAATTTTCATATCCGAGTTCCTACCATAACTCATTTCTACGCTTCACGTATCCACGGATTAAAAATGATATAATGTTATAAACGCTAATTTTGCGCGGATGCGGTACAACCGTAAGTTTGCCTTGAGTTTCTTTGTTTCTGTAACAGATTGTGACATGCGTGGTATGGTTATATCCAGAATAGGATGTTCGATTTGGACAGGCTAGCTACTACAGCCTCTCTTCCATGCAAATACTTATGACGCAGCATATTCTCCTGAAGTTATTTTAACTCGGAAATTATGGATATAACCAATCAGAAGTTGTGGTATTTTCGGCAAAGCTGAAGCAACCGCGTGACTCAAAGCAAATTGTCACTGCATTCCATCTTCAATCCAGTTCTCTTCAATATATGTTTTACCACTCACAGCTTTTCCGTTCTCATTGGAAATCTTTAGTGATAAATATTTTAAGTATTAAGATAAATTGTAAACGTAATGTTTGTGGTCACGGCTGCTGACACACAGGCTTACTTTATTTAAGGGACAATGGCCTAGAAGTAAAGTGGTTAACCTTTTTCTTTTTACAGTTGTATACAAATTGTGACAACGTGAAAGATTGACGTATACGGACTATAAGTCCTTCATCAGAGTATTCCAATAATCATATAAAGTTTAAGGCTGACCAAGCAGACCGCATTGTAGATTTACCCTGTGTCTTGGGAAAGGCACCTACCTGACACTCTCCCTTGTGCAAAAATGTTTTTGAGTGTTTTTGTATTTTTCTCTCATACTACTGAACAACACACATAGACTTGTATTTATATAGACTTGGATTAAGTCGCGTTGTTGTTGTTTTTAATATATGACTTACATTTGATATTGTTCAGTGGATCTGAGCCTTGTATTGAGATGAAACACACTGCAGTAGTATTTGGCCACACTTCCTGATTTTACTCTATTAAAAAAATTGGACCAAGGAATCCTTTCACACTAACCAACTCAACTAATCATGAATCTGCTACGTTGCCAGCGTGGTGGTCCCTGATGGCGTAGTGGTTAGCACTCTTCACTAGAATACAGGGAGACTTGGGTTCGATTCCCGTTCAGGGCATAAAACAATTTTTTCTGACAAGTGTATTTATTCTGTTATTAATTTCGTTTTTGTTGTAGAAAATGAATACTGGACACGCAGCGTATTTACAGCTGAAATTTTAATCAGCATTGTTTCAAACTGTACAAGTAAATGCAACTGGTTAACTAACAAAATTGAAGTGCTTGTATAGGCAGTGGTTGAATGCTCTAGAACATTACTTCAGCATTCCAAAAATAGAACAACTTTTCTAGAACAAAACACAAAAATAGTAAAAATATAATTCTAGAAAATACTGCAGCTAGTAGTAGAGCTATCTCCAAACAATGACACTACGAAACTAGAATGTTCTGTAAAATTGGCTAAGAGTGTCATTGTTCAACAGTTTTATGTTTGATTAGCCACACTGACAACAAACTTATTTCCAGGGAACAACGACAAGTTTCCTGGCTGAAGACACTGTGCCAATGCCCAAATATATCGAGACTAAAAAAGCACTGGACAAATCTGAGGTAAGCCAAATAAATATTAAGAATGTTACAAGACTAAAAAGCAATGGACAAATCTGACATAAGCCATTAACTATGTTACAAGACTAAAAACTCCATCTTTGAATTGTACAGTAATTGTTTTAAGATAAATAATGCCACTATTTTTAGACCATCCATCTCATTTTTTGGATAAAAAGGGTTTTATGCTGGTCTTCAGCACGTTTGAGAGTACAAGTCTAGCAAATACATTTGTACAGTAACTAATGGTCCAGGATTTTAGATACAAACACAAATCAAATCAAGTTTTTTTTGTGTCAAGGCAAGGATACAGCAACTGCAGCAGCTCAATTCAAACATGAAACAAGACATCAACATTTTGCAAGGAGAGGTATGATATTCTAGGTTTGTTTGTCACCAAAAGTTACAGGTTCTGAAAGTTGTGTCCAGTTATCTTACAGCTCGTGTGTCTGTGTTTTAATTGTTGTATTTTGTGAAAGGCATTGGAGCCAGTGTTCATCTCCAGTTTCTATAGTGTTAAGTGGATGGGAGTCACTAGGGATCTTAAGCAATTTAGATAGCGACGGAGACGACGACATGAAAGAACGATAGTAAATACAATAACTGCACATTGGAACGCATCGAGCTGAGCACCTACCATAGTTGTCGCTAGAAACAAAACTTGAAAAGTTCTTGGAACTACGGGAACATCCAGATATAAACAATATTCTCAATACTTCTTTACCTTCAAGAAGGAACTTTTGAATGTATTCTGTTCACAAAGCCTAAGGAAAATAAAACAAAATGAAATAACGTGAGAGGTAAAGATTCAGCCAAAAACATTTTTTTAAACGGTCGTTGTCAGCATTGCTTTTAAAAGGTCCCTATTAGAGAGCTTAGAGAGCAACAACGATGACGATGACGCCGAGGACGACGCTTAGTAAAAAATGAATTTATATTTTACAAGCAACGTGTCTAAGCTATATATGCAACTAAGGCATTCAATTGCAAATGGAAATACAAAAAATTAGCCATCATCGTTCACGTTCCGTAGACGACGCAGAACTTGGTCATTTCTCGTTGTTGTTTTGCAGAGGACGGCAAAGAAATGTACTAAGATTTATAATGCACGTGCACATCTATTGTTTTGCTGATTAAACCTTTTCCTCAGTGACTTTCTCGTTGCTATCGTCGTCGTGGTTTGCTGCTACCTAAAAAAAAAATTTCTCCCAGGACGGGACACTAATCTGTTGCCGGTTGTCCACCAGCAGAAGCAGATTTTATTTTTACTGATCCAGGACCTTGCGGAGTGAAGGCACTGCTGCCAGTGGTTCACCCGTTTGGGAGTATGTTTTTCTATTGCAGCTGATATCAAGGCTCAAATTCTAAATGCTTACTTAGTAAATATAACAAGCTGAAATTTTGGTTGTCGATAGTACATTTTGGGAAATTTGAAAGGAAACATGCACCTGGCTTATTGAACAATGAGTTACATATTTTGAAATATTCCGTGATTCTAAGCTATTTTAAGACAACGTTAACTGGGCCCGATTCCTCAAAACCCGATTAGTGCTAACCCAGGGTTAATTTCCTAATACATTTTCCTGTTTCCTACCTTATATAGCTTGGTTAACGTTTGGGCTGGAATTTTGGAGTGGAATTATGGGGTTGACATGTTTGTTTTATTGGTAAAACTGAACTATAAATTTTGTAAGCATCATAAAGCTTTACTTATGTAGAAATTACTCTTTGAGTTTATGTATTATATTTTTATGTATTGAGTATTATATTTATTAATCCAGCATTAAGTTAAACGGGGCATTGCAGAACTGGGCCCTGATGTACATTGACAAACATTCCTCAAACCAAGCTTGATGTTATTTTTAGGTGGAGAAACTTCGTATTGAAAATTCCAACTTGCGAGCTCAGGTTGGCATGTCGGATGTGTTTGATATTAATGCACCGCACTACAGTGACCATCAGTATAGCAACAGTGAAGTTCTGAGGAGAAAGTACGGGGAGAGCACTGACCAGTCAGAACCTGGAGTCCAGGTAAGCCTAGTTACAACTGATTTATGGACTTGAGAATGTTTAAAACGGTCTTAAATCTTAAATTTGCCAGAATTTCTTTTGATTAAAATTAAACTTCAAATAAAATTAAGTTTTGCTTCTAATCAAATCTAGAAGCTTACACTCAACAGCAGTGCTTTTTTCTCTCCATATCGGCTAGGCTGTGTTTTCTGTTCGATAACTTTGTATTTTTGATGCACTCTGAGCCTGTCAGCAAACCGTATTTACCATGAAATACTTTTAATTGTTGAAATACGGCGATTATCTCATAAAAGATTCCAGTTTCCTATTTTGTGTTCTGAGTTTTTCATTGTAAATAGGTCTTAAATGTTCTGATTGCTGGCATTAAAACGTCGTGAAAAAAGGGATTAAATTTGTTGAATCCTAAGCTACAGGAGTGCTGTTACTATACTGATGTTGTTTTCTTTCGTTACAAAATGCTGATGCTGCCGAATATTGCAGTGACTGTTGTTACAGGGACACCCATAGACCTTTGTCACGTATCCGCCATCTTGGATTGAAAGCGAGGCTTGGCGGGCAAACCAAACCTTTGTCACGTATCCGCCATCTTGGATTGAAAACGAGGCTTGGCGGGCAAACCAAACCTTTGTCACGTATCCGCCATCTTGGATTGAAAACGAGGCTTGGCAGGAAACCAAACCATTTGCGAAACTTTTCTCAGCAAAATCCAGACTCATTTGTGGTAGATATTTCAACGATTTTGACCAAGAAGGATCGACATTCTCACATGACGTCATTTTTTTCTGTTATTCCCGTCCAGCCTCGTTTTAAATCCAAGATGGCGGAAGCGTTATAAAGGTCAATTAATCAGGGTAGCCACGGTCCTTGAAATCCTGGAAAGTCCTGGAATTGGAAAGGAAGATTTCAGGCCCTGAAAAGTCCTTGAATTTGGGTCGTGGTCCTTGAAAATAATGGAAGGGGCCAAAAACTTCTTTCTTTACTTCCAAAATTAATGAAAATAAGCTTTTTGTTAAACTATTTTTAATGTAACAACATTGTAAAACAAAAACTGCGACTCCGGAAGGCTTGATTTTTGTCCAGAACTAAATCTTCTAAGCTTGTTAATATAGTATGTGTATTGCTAAAGTGATTTTTGAAAAAAATGTGCAAAACATTAAAGTTTATTTGATCGAGAAGGTAATGGCTTTGCTTGAAAGTCTTGGAAAAGTCGTTGAATTTCACATCCATTAACTAATGGCAACCCTGTGTAATGAGAGTTTGTAAAGGGTTTGGATCGCAGCGTGTTTGTTTTCAGCATGATTGTACTAGTTACTTTTAGAAATTCGCTATCCACTTTAAAAGTTACGTACAACTTTGTGTCATCATTGAAGCTGAAAAGTGTTGCCATTCTTCAAGGTAACTGATGATGAAGACGACAAGGTTGATCTGGATGAAATCAAACCATTCCCTCGCCCAGGATCGCTTCTAATGCAAAACCCGCCCCAGATCCTTCCGAATGAGATGGGGAAACGTGGCAGCTCGGGAGAAGGGAAACGTCACCATTACTATGACAACGTGTATGAACCGAGGGAAAGACAAGGGCCTGGAGACGAGCAAAGCAAAAAGAAACACGTAAATGGTACAGGTTAGTTGAATTGTTCATAATCAGATGCAATGAATTACAGTTCATGAACACAGATTTTACTGTACCATAGTAAACGGATATAACTTGGTAACATTTAGCCATTTGGTCGGTGTACATTCCCGTTCCGGTGTATTCCTAGACATAATATGGTGTTATTTCCTGCATTCAGCGTTTAATTTGATTGAGACACAATTTTCAGGTGTGTTTGAAGCAAGTCAAGTAATGCATCGCAAGTGGTGTATCTAGTGCTTACACACTGGCTTGCATACTTACTGAATCTGCCGAACTTAACAAAAAATGTTGGAATGCTTGTTTGTTATGCTCTCAAATGCTCAGGCTGTAGCTTTGCAGGTGCTTCGAGACTCAGTCATAAGAGTGGGGTGTGTGTTGACAAACTCTTGGGACGTCAGCTAGTGTTGTAATTGATACTTGTATTTCTGAATACCATTCAAGCGCGCTTGACCTGGGTTATAAACTTTTGGTTTGTTGTTAGATGTCAAGTCTTTTAAGAGGCTTTGTTAAGTGCTTCAAGACTCAGTCGTTTGGGTGGGGTGTGTGTTGACAAACATTTAACCCATTCAGCCCCAGGCAATTTATCAACATCAAACTTCTCTTTACATACCGGTAACTCAAACAGAATAGTATAACTGGTAATGAGAAATAAGGATTTGATCAAGTGGAATAAGCTGTGGAAGTTGGAAAGCTAAATTTTCCCAAACTGCTTATGTAGAAAGTATGGAGCTCAGGTGGGAGAATTTAAGAAGACGTCATTTTTTGTGTTTGGGACTTAACCCTTTCAGCCCAGAGCAATTTATTAACATCTAGCTTCTCCTTACATAACTCATAACAAAGCAAGAAAACTGGTAATGAGAAACAAGAAATTGATCAAGTGGAATAAACTGTAGAAGTTGAAAAGATAAATTCTTCCAAACTGCTTATACAGAAAGTATGGAGCTCAGTTGGGAGAATTTACCAACACGTCATTTCAGAGTGTCCAACCTATGGACCGTCATAAATCGGGACAACTGCGGCGCACAAGCAACGAATGCCGAAAGCCCGTGCTTCTAGGGGGTGTGGGGGCATGCTCCCCCAGAAAATCTTGAAAATTGGAAGGCTTAAAACACCATTTTCAGCACTCTCTGGCCAAAATATGTGACAAAATGGCACTGAAAGTTAGTGACGTTTTTCCTCTTACAGTACTTTTACCTATAAATGTGGTTATCAGGTAATACCACCTATATTCCGTATTAATACGATGGTTAAATTATAGAGATTGAGAAGAACGAGAACCGTAACATATGAAGCTGGTGTACTTTACATACTTTTATTCATTTATAGAATATTTCTTTTCTCTTCCATTAACCTTTACCGTAAATACTTCATTCTTCCATTTGGATCAGAATGAACACTCAAGATTCCTTTTCTCACTCTTACGAAGGTCAAAGATGCCATGTCACAAAAGTATTTTTAGTATAAACAGCCGTCGACAGTGGGACCGTAGCGTGCACGTGTGAATCGAAAGGTGTTGAATTCTCTTCTCTGGACCAATCAAAAGAGGTCTTTTCATTTTTTGCAGAAACTGCAAGCCATCCGCCGGTCCTCATGAGCGTGAAAAATCGCAGTCTCAACACTTATTTATTAATTTAACTATATTAAATAACGAACTTAATAAAAACACCAGGGCTGAGACAATTAAAAAATCATAATAGAGTAAATAAGAAATGAAGCTCCGTTGCTTTTCAAAATCGGGACATTTTCCGTCCCAACTGACGTTGAATCGGGATTCGGGATTCTCAGTCATAATCGGCACTGTCCTGCCTAAATCGGGACGGTTGGACACTCTGTCATTTGTCAGGCCTGGGGCTTAAAGGGTTAATGCTTCATTTGCAACACAAGAAAATATGTTCATGGAAGCTTTTAACAATGCTTAAATCAAATCAAGATTGTATGTAGGCTGTAGGATTTCATGGTAATCCTGTAATGTGTCACTATTGTGCTTTTTTTTCTGCATACTTGGCTTTTCTATGCTTTTATTATAAGAACAAAAAAACAAAGCAAGTTTCAGCAATCATTCTGTTTATTTTCTCCAACTTGTTTCAATCTGGCTGTTCATTTCTTGATACAAAGCATGAAAAGAACATTGATCAAAATTGACATTGTTTACAATTCCATTATAAGAATCAGTACAAATTGATCATCAATTCTACAGAACCAAATACCAAGTTATTATTGATGCATTTCCTTAGACAAAAGGTGAATCAAATATGAAAATAATAAATTCATGATATTAAAGACAAGGAACTGCGTCAGTCATTACTGGGCTGTGTGACTGTGCAATGCGGTTCCATTCTAGACCCAGAAAATCAACCCTTGCTCACCACAGAGTCTCCAGTAGCTCAGTGGTTAGTGCATCTCCTTGTCTTTAATATCATGAAAAGGCACATCTTACCCAAAAACTGTTTCCCATGAAACCTGAAATCCTACAGCCTATATGTGGCACATATTTTTGGAGACTGAAAATCTGGCTCAAACATAATCAAAGCACTTCAAGCTTATAACATGCAACACAAACAAAGAAAATAAATGAAAACAAAAATGTCTGAAACGATAATTACTAAGCTAATCAACAATGTGTGCTTTAAAAAACTCAAAGTTTCTATTTATGTGCATTTCTTTTCTAAAAATGCTGTTTAGCAGGCAACCTGCTAATGACCTCTACATCAGTTAGTGTTAGTGGCAATTAGTAATTACTGCAGGAAAGTATGGCTGATTAACCACATTTTTCTTGGTAAAGGCAAAATTGTTGTGTATATAACAAATTTTAAAACAATAAGAAAGTGAGAGGTTAGTAAGTCAGGTTACATTGATGGTTTAAGTTACAACATATACTTACTGACAACTTCTTAGCCTTTTTCCTTGCATTAGCTCTAGCGAGCCCAACACCAGACTAGGTATTGAAGAATGAGCAGGAGACTCTTTATTAGCATCAAGTTTATTTTTCAGACGAGAGCAACACTCAACCATTAACTAGAGATGACTAAATTATGTTTATAGCTTCAAAATGAATGTTATTACCAGAAGAAACCCATTATTAAGAAAAAGATTCAAAGACAAAGCACTAATATCATTAGCCAAAAGGATTATAGTATAAAATAACTATTCACAACACAATACACTAGCTACCATAATCCCTCACAAAAAATGATCCCTCACATTGGGTCTCAAGTAGCAAGCTTTGCCACACTGTTCACTATAGTACATATTACTGGCCCCTATGTCTCTCACAATCTAGATGCTGAATGCCTAATAATATCAGTTACTACAGAGATATTACTGGCTACTTTGATCTTTAGTATCATCTTGTTATATTTGATCTTCTTTCAAACATTCTCATTCTTCTGACTACAGAAGAACGACAACGTGGGAAAGAAGATCAACTACAAGAAGATGATACAATCAACCACAATGGCCCAAATCAGGACTGCTGAAAGCTTGTGAAGAAAAGAGGACAAGAATACTACAGAAGAACGAGAACGTTGGAAAGAAGATTAACTACAAGACGATGATACAATCATCCACAACAGCCCAAATCAGGACTGCTGAAAGCTTGTGAAGACAAGAAGATTACAGAAGAACGAGAACGTAGGAAAGAAGATCAACTACAGGAAGATGATACAATCAACCACAGTGGCCCAAATCAGGACTGCCGAGAGCTTGTGAAGAAAAGAAGACTACAGAAGAACGAAATTGTGGGAAAGATGATCAACTACAAGACGATGATACACTCAACCACAATGGCCCAAATCAGGACTGCTGAAAGCTTGTGAAGAAAAGAAGACTACGGAAGAACAAGAACGTGGGAAAGAAGATCAAATACAAGAAGCGATGATATAATCAACCACAATGGCCCAAATCAGGACTGCTGAAAGCTTGTGAAGAAAAGAAGACTACAGAAGAACGAGAACGTGGGAAAGAAGATCAAATACAAGAAGATGATACAATCAACCACAATGGCCCAAATCAGGACTGCTGAAAGCTTGTGAAGAAAAGAAGACTACAGAAGAACGAGAACGTGG
>JAOCPT020089957.1:0-14249 GCA_026546935.2 Palythoa grandiflora | reverse complement strand
ATAGCTATATTACGAAGCTATTTCTTTCTTTAGATCTTCAACTCGTTTATCCAAGGGTGCCTTTTTGATAGGTTCAGGAACATAATTTAAAATCCAATCTGCGAAGGTAGCTTCGCTAGATTTATTTAATGGTTTGCTTAGTTCATATATTCCACTTTGTAGCTTCGCTATTCCCTCACGTGTTTTGGGTAATCCAAATGCTTTGTATGCTAGCTTCGCTAGTGATTGAACGGAGCTGGAGAATGGTTTAAGAATTGGAACATTAATCTCAGGTATTGGTTCTTCTAGCAAAGAAGGTGCTTTGCTAAGTACCTTTGGTACCTTCAACACCTTCGGTATAGGTATTTCAGCTTTACATCCATGAGCATATGTATGTATATCATCTACACGTATGATTCGCTTATCGTCTTCATACGACAATGCTATTTTATTGATCGTCTCAGTGAATACATCATGCAGATGACTTCTAATAACATTCATCTTTCTCATTTGGCACCTTCGGTTGAATAGACAATTCTTGTAATCATCGAAGGTAATAGTTTTCTTAACAACTACCTTCTTAACACCCTTGCATTTCTTCTTTTCACCCCCAGGGGGTCCATCCATCTTATACGAGTAGAGCTTAGCTCGCAAACCTAAAAACTCTGTTATCTGTTTACCTCCAGCCTCATCCTTAAACATGCCTATGACTTTCTTATTAACACCCATTTCAATACCTGATGGATGGTCAGTTGGGTAGTTGCTTGTATCAAACACACTCTTCACATCAGGAGCGATATCTTTGTAAAAGTCTTTTGTTTCTATCTCATACATTAACGAATCAGTATCTGTGAACAGCAACTTAGCTCTCTCCGCGTAATTTGGTTTGATGTAATTGTAGTGAAAGTCATATATCAACGTATTACTTAAGTCTAGAATGGACATACCTAAGTAAACAGGCTTATTGAAAGTCAAATGTGTCTTCTTCATATGAATAGCAGCTAAATCCTCACAAAAGATGGTATGACCTTGGTAATTTGGTTTTGATATTAATTTGCGTGCTTGCGCTTCGCTAGTAACTAATCGGACGTCTACCCTTTTTCTGATGTTTTCCATCGTCTTACCAAATACAGAGTTGTTCATCAACTTGAAAAAATCCTTCTCAAAGTCGTTAGTACCTTTTGCTCTAAGGTTGGTATTCAGTTGAATATAAGGCTTTAGCCAATCATCTTCACTAAAAATTATACCCCTAGCTACGCTAGTAATTCTCATTCCTAATCTTTCGTAAAGTTTCAAAGCTTCGTGATGAACTATATACTTTTTCTTATCACCGAGGTTTGGGATTAATTTTTCGACTTCGTTTACCATAAGTCTCTCTGGAGCAAGTGGGTAGTCGTTATGTAACTCTATAGCGAAGCTGGATACTCCATGTCAACTTCAAGGATGCATGGATGCTTTTTCCACTCCGATAACTCTTTTTCGTTCATCCATCTAAATCCATGAGTTGGAAGTGGTTTTGACATTGCCCAACCGTATAGGTTGTTGGCATCAAGGTATGAAATGTACTTTGTTGGAAGACATGGATCATGCTCTTTCATATAAGGATTATTAGCCTTACCATATCTAGTAGAGATCATAGATTCACCTCCACGAGTGCCTTCTTCAACCATCAATAGCATATCAGGATCAGATAAAAGCTCTAGTGCTGCATCCCATGCTAATCCTGGTGTTGTATAATACCATGCTGGGTCTAATTTATAGTTCTTAATACTTACATCTCTGAAGTTTTCAAAGACGTCAGCTAATAAAATAACATCGGACTTAAGATAGAGATCATGATAATTACGAATAGTCTTCATATCAAAGGTTTACCAAACTTTCAATGCGTGTTGGTAATCTTCCTCCGATATGTCAGTGTCATTGAGTTTTGAGTAAAAGGCTTCGATAGGTGGGAGATGAGTTTCTTTGAGTTTACCGAAGGTATCAAACCAATCATATGGGAAGACACCCTTTCTAGATAACGCAGAGCGTAGTTCCTCGTCAGGGTAGTATCTGTTGAGATTTTTCAAGTCTTCGCTCGGTAGAATTTTTATTAGTCTACCTAACCCGCTCGACATAAACTTAAAGCTGTCAATGAATCGAATATCCTTTTTAACAAAAACGGCTTCGCCTTCCTTGTTCACGAAAGTGTCAACTAGTATCTTTTTTGTGAAGGAAATATACTTTTCTTCGTTGTTAGGTATACAGTCTATTTGGCCTGCGGAGCTACCAAGTTTCTTGATAAACAGATGTGAATCATAACCGGATAGATTGTGAAAGATGACTGGGAAGAAATTGGGGATTTTGTAATGAAGGTTGCAGTAGTTATGAGCAGCACCTCTATACTTAAATTTATGGTAAATCTCCTTAATATCTTTCTCTAATGAATCTACGAACTTCTGCGCAATATCCTCGTCGTGGGATTCAGCTGTATACTACACAAGCTTTGGTTGAAATAAACTGTCGTTAAAACACTTTATTAAATAACAGAATCCAGATGGTGTGTGTTTCTGATATTGCTTAGTGAAACTTTTGGTCTCAGATGGTGAACAGGTGTCTAACTTTAGTGTAAAACATTCAAAATCAGCGTAAACTATCAAGGGGACCCGCATCTTTTTTTTGAAATGACCGAAGGTAATACTCTTGGGATTACCATCTTCATCTACAGGCATCTCAACCTTGACCTCTTCATGATTGGAGCAATACTCCTGATGTTTCTTTAGCGAAGCTATTTCCTGTGGGAGTAATATAGCTAAAAAAATAAATATTAAATTGAATTTATTCAACAATTTCGCAATATATGTCCTTTTTCTGCGTTTTTGTTAATCAATTAATGTAACCAAATGCAGATAATAAACCAATTGTCTTTTGAAAGTGGCTTTTGGCTTTTGAAAGCGTCACTGTTTGTTGGAGTTTTAAAAATAATCACTTGTCCAAACGAATAGGTTGGATTAAAAGCTAGTAAACAGAAAAGTTTATTGGCAGCAATATAATTCAAGCACAAGCGATTTCGAAGCTAAGAAAAAACTTAATTCCGTGGAAGCGTGGAGCAGGCAATATTCACTGACATAGTCGGGTACACAAATGAAAACTCGATGTGTGCGTTTTGTACATAACCTTCGTCTATAGTAAAAGTAAAGAATCAGTCAGACATGGATGGATGAAAAAAGGATTTTGATTACATGGACATGACTTAATCGCCATGGTTTGGGTAAATTAATTCCTTGCAATTTGTACTTAAATCCGTACTGATATCAACTGTGTTTTTGCGACTAAAAGTTTTCTGTCTTTTAGTCTCATATTTCCAAATTTAGTTTAAAACATGTCGCGTGGCCGTTTGTGTCCTCTTCTTAAAACCAGTCTCTTTATCTGACTTTAACGCTGAGTAAATGTTTAACATGAGCAGTTGGAGAAGCGAAAGGTTTTACTTTATTTGCAGATTTTGTTTACATGTACGGAACGGTAAATTTATTCAGTGCATTGTTTATCTGACTTTTTTTAACACCGAGCGAATGTTTAGCATGAACAGAGAAGCGATAGGTGTAACATTTATTCTGTGTTATTTTATTTACTCTATTTTATTTCTTTTCTATTTTAGTTACTTAAAAGTAGATATCCCGCTTAAATATAATAACAACTTTTTATCGAAACGTCTAACATGTGTTACGGTCTAATTACTTGCGTTGCATCTTTTAAACTTTGTTCATAAAAATATCTCAGGGCTAATAACACGCTTGTTCGATAAAATAATATAATTAAAATACAAATTAATAGGGTGAATGTTAATTCTGAAATACTATTTGCTCAGATCGCTGAAAACTAGAACTCCCAGAAACGTTTAAAATTCATGTTTTGGACCGGCAACTGCATGCTAATAAGCGTCGGTTGTATTGTTAAAAACTAATTAAGATTTTTAAAAGTTATCAAGAGTTAAACAACAAAAGATTAGCGATCTATTGAATAAAAAGAGTCACAAACATCTTTTCTATTACTATACATTTCACAGGTTATTGATATTGTGTAACAATTTTACTTTTTTGTTACTTACATACGAATTATACAAAAAACCATTTTACAAGCTGACTTTATTACTCCGTGTTAGAACCTGTTTTTCTGGTGTATTTTTGCATGGACTCGGGGTTCACCTTTGAAATGCTAAACAAAACTCTTGTTCCAATCTGTACTAAACAACATAAAAGTTATCAAAAAGAGATTATATTTTCTTGTTTATTTGTTATGAAACAATGAAAGATTAGCAGTCTACTGTTTAGAAAAAAATTATAAACAACTTCTCTATTATTTATATTTATACACAGATAATTAATATTGCTTTACAGTTTTTTTGGTACTTGTATGAACGCTTTACCGAAATAATTAAAAACTTCCATTTTACAAACTGACTTTAAAATTAATTACTCTGTTCCTCTTTTTCCACATTAGTGGTGCTAATTACATACATTACAGATGCTAATTACATGTCAAACTTCTAAGCTTGAAACCCCAAACAAGTATTTTATCGATCGTCTATATAAAATCGATACATTCCTCTTTTTCCACATTAGAGGTGTTAATTACAAAACCATTAAATGACATCACAATTAAAAGGTGCTAATTACCTCCATTAAATGATGACATCACAATTAAAAGGTGTTAATTACAAAACCATTAAATGACATCACAATTAAAAGGTGCTAATTTATGGATGTTTCACATTCCTCTTTTGCCAGTGGGGGGGCTATCACTACTCACACCCATACAAATGTATGGTGAGTACACTTAGTTATACCTATTCATTCAGTCAGGATGGCACACCCATACAAATGTATGGTGAGTACACTTAGTTACACCTATTCATTCAGTCAGGATGGCACACCCATACAAATGTATGTTGAGTACACCTAGTTACACCTATTCATTATGTTAGGATGGCACACCCCTACAAATGTATGGTGAGTAGAGTGTCAGGTATTGCCACGGAGATTTATGCCCCAACCCTGATCACTGGTTCTGTTTGTGTCCTTATCCAGATTATGTGTTCTTTATACACCCTGACCGCATTTATTTTTGGTAAATGGTTTGAACCCACGAGTAGCAGTAGATCGTAGTGTTCAGATCGTCCGGGCTAGTGTAGTCCTGAGAAGGACTGTTGTCGATGTTGGTGACTGACGTCTCAACAACCTGTGTGGAAGTCATTACAACGTGTAATATAATAACACACTATCCAATTTAATGTAATGTAATGCACTGCAATACAATACAATACAATACAATACAATATAGTACAGTACAATACAATACAATACAATACAATACAATACAATACAATACGATGCAGTACAGTACAACGTACTATACAATACTTAAGAAGTAACTGCTGTTCTTATCTTTTTCGAAAATAAAAAAGTGGCTTTTTATGTTTTGATCGCGAAAACTAATTAACTGGTTGTGATGTAAACTGTAGTTCTGAAACCAATACTTATAACTCACTAAGAAAGAGCTTTTTTCTGAATCGCTGTATTCCCCGCCCCAGTTGCTGGAAATGTTGCCACAGTCCCAGCTAGTCCTGTGATGCAGGGACAGCCACAGCAAGGCCCCTCCCAGCAGTTTGTGTTCCATGTACCATCCCAGATGCCATCGCCTCAGCAGGTTCCTGGGCCTCAGGGGGGTCCCATCACTGGACATCCAACCCCAGGAGCACAGTTTATTTATGTTGGAGGTCCCCAGCCTTCTCCCCCAGTTGGAACCGTCCCTGTGTCTTCGTCTCCACTCCAACAACAGCCGCAATATTCAGGTATGTTCAAAGTTAAAAAAAAAAGTTCAAAAAAAAAAAGTTCGAAAAAAACTTTATATATGAACGGTTAACACATCAGTAGATATTTACAGTTTAGGTAAAAGAAAAAACTCTAAAATACTGTTTTACGTGTTTGCTGTGTGGGTGCCCTTTGATGAATGTACATTAACATAAAAAAAATTCGGACAGAAATATTTCGGACAATTTATTTTCGGACACCTTTTTGTGAATTTCGGACAAAGCTCGGACAAAAATTTCAGACACTTTTTGCAGCAAACATAACTTTATTACAAACCTGTTCCGAAGGCAAATACAAACGTTTTTGCAGTATGATATTGTTTGTCTCAATGTAAAAAACAAACGCAGACAAAATAATCAGTTCGTTTACATACAGTACGGGTCCATTTAGTTCATTTTCAGGTAGTGGACTGGTTAAACAAGTTGACCATTGGCATTAGCAAATCGTTAAGACTGAGGATGCAAAACGGTAAATTCTTTGCCTATTAAAGGAACTAATTGAACTATGATGCTATGGAAGAGACCTTGTTGCATGCTGAAAAAGAGATTTTCGAAAAGCATCAAACTGTGAGGAAATATAAACAAACTGTTGCTCTCCTTAAAATGAAAATCGATGGTCTATATCCTATTGAAAAAAATTTCGGACGCTAAAAATTTTCCGACGGATTAATATTCCAGTCAAAGAAATAGAGATTATTACATCTCAATTCCGATAACAGGGTTCCTCACACTCACTGAAAACATTCAGTTTTTAAACTGGCATTAATTATCACGGCATGTACTGAATAGATACTTTAACACTTGTTCTACTTAGTCATATAACAAACCAAAACTGTTTAGCATGACTTCTAATGAATAACTTAGCATTTGTTATACTCAGATAGTTGAAAACCCAACAGCAAATACCAAACTAACTGAAAAAATAACCTGCTAGCTAAATGTATTTACGAGTTTTAGCGGCCCATTGGAGCCGGTGCTTATCTCCGGTTTCTGTAGTGTTAGGCGGAAGAGAGTCATTGACTTCCCCTAGACATGACACTAATCCGTCGCAGGTTAGCCCCCGGCAGAAGCTGGTACTCATTTTACCGACCTCGGGAGGATAGAAAGCTGAATCAACTTTGGAGAAAAATAAGCTCACACAAATGTTCAACACTCAGTTGAGCCGGGGTTTGGACCCGAGACTTGTGGCCTTAACACTTTTATCACACATGCAGCCAGTAAAGTAAGAACACGTATACCATGACCTCTCGTGAATACCTTAACACTTTTGGCACTCAAAAAGTAAAGTTTAATCATTACTTCCAACAGAATACCCTAAATACCTGATGCATCTACACAAACAGTGAACGGAGGGGGCATACTCACCACCACAACTTACACCGCGGAACCCAGCAGCGCAGGTGCAAACGTGTTGGCCCATGACCTCTTCACTGCACGTTCCTCCATTTTGGCAAGTGTCTGACTGGCAAGTTCTCTTCACTGTGAGTATGAGAACTTGTACGTTAGTGATGGGATGATCCACTAAGTTAAGAGGTCTCATTATAGCAAAGGAGGAGACATTACCCTAAGATGATGTCATAGTAGAAAGGTAACCAAGCTGAAACCGAAGCGAAGGTTGACGTCGCACAGTTAGAGAAGTGGGAATAATAAGTTTTTTTCTCATGATAATTATCTTCACTTCTCTAACTTTGACAGGCCAACCTTCGCCTCGGTTTCATGTAAAAGCTTGGTTACCTTTCAGGGACTTGTATGTTAGTGATGGGATGATCCACTAAGTTAAGAGGTCTCATTATAGGAAAGGAGACATTATCCTAAGATGACGTCATAGGTCATGAATAAAACTGAGGAATACATTGTTTCTCTTGTGTTCCCAGGCTATGATCAAAATGGATGGCTAATTCTATGCACGCCTAATAGACCATTTCACAGTTCCTGATAGATAACCAAGCTTCTATACGAAACCGAGGCGAAGGTTGACCTCGCACAATTAGAGAAGTGGAAATAATACGTTTCTTTCTTAGGATAACTATCTTCACTTCCCTAACTGTGACAGGTCAATCTTCGCCTCGGTTTCATGTAGAGGCTAGGTTACCTTTCAGGAACTGTGAAATGGTCTATTCCATCCCCTATAAATACATTTATAAAATTGATTAGTGAACTTTTTTGCGATAATCAGGTCAGTTCTAAATAAAGGCCCTGCCATATAGAGCAGACGTAGTTTAGATGGTAGTTTAGATGACGTCTCTTGTGATAAGAGAGTCCCTCACGTGCACCAGACTGTCAACGGTCTGTAAAATGTTTAGCAAATAGATTCCATGTTGGCGTGCGTCTGTTCAGTAATAGATAACAGATGACGTCAAACTGTGGTAAGAACAAAAAAGTGGCACACGAGGTGATAGCCACAGTTTGACGTCGTCTGTTATTCTACCACTGAACAGACGCACAAAAACATGGAATCAATTTGTTTTATATCATAAAAAACTAAAAACTTTGTAATGGTGACGTCAATCGCGCGTCTGTCCTCTAATAGATCATAGGCGAGAGCCAATCAAAATAAGAGAATAACTTGGGTTATTATATAAATGTCTATAGTTCATGGATTGTGATTGACTGGGTCACGCTAAACAATAAACAAAGTTTTGATTGATGGCACCCCAAAGCTAAACCTCAAAATGAAAAGCAATAGGCCATTTTCGAATTACGCTCTACTGCTCACAAATTTGCTGTACTTTTTAGCATTTGGCCACTATTGTGAATTGCTCTGTTTTGAGCCTGCCCGAATTAACTTTCAACACTGAATAGTGTTTTTTTTCTTTAATGGTGATCTTAGCAAGTCTTACATCCCGAACGCTAAATGCTACAATTTTCAAATTGTATTCAAATCTTGTGTACTCAGTTCATTCTCAAGTTTATTCATGAAGATCCTCCTGGACGGGGCACTAATCCATCGCAGGTTAGCCCCCAGCAGAAGCTGGTACTCACTTTGCCGACCTCGGGTGGAAATTTGAGGCAACTTTGGTAGGAAAAAAAGTCACAGAAATGGTCAACACTCGGCAAAGCCGGGGTTTGAATCCGGAATCTTGTTGCTGGAAAAAAGAGATTACCACTTTGCCAGTCACGCACCATCCCTGTCATTTAAACTGCTTTTCAGTAATTCTGATATTAAATCCATTGTTCGATACTTGTCTTCTTCTTCTCCTCCAGGATCGAGAGCACCGGGAGCAACTCAAAGAATTAAAAGAAAGCCAGGATGAGAAGTTCGAACAAGTCGAGATTGGTAAGTTGTAATAAACCTTATTCATAAATGGTGGCAATTCAATTATTCTTTTGGCTACATTCAAATTAGCCTTACTATCCTCGTTAAGTACGTTCTTTCGACCTGTTTGATCATTCTCAAGCTGATGAATTATTGTGCAAACTGGAGCGTGAACTATAAACGATAATCATAAGTAAATATTTGTTTTAGAAGTCAGTAAATTTATATTCAGAAAAAAAATCTGAGCTCTAGTTGGGAATCGAACCCAAGACCTCCCGTATCCCAGGCGGATGCTCTACCACTGAGCTACAAGAGCTTCTACTGGTGAGCGAGGTCATATAATGGTATAATGTCCACAAATCAGTTTAGACTTCCCGTATCCAAGGCGGATGCTCTACCACTGAGCTACAAGAGCTTCTACTGGTGAGCGAGGTTATTTAATGATATAATGTCCAGAAATCAGCTTCCCGTTGGGTTTCTGTCACAATTAATGCTCGATTAACAGTATGGCTGACTTTCGCGATAATCATAAGCAAACATTTGTTTTGGAAGTCAGTAAATATATACTCAGAAAGAATCTGAACTATAAACGGTTGAAGGTGAGATTCTGAACAAGGTGTTTCGTTTAGGAAAAGAGTTAAATTGAAGGCAAAGATTTAGAGGCACGCCCCTTCTTACCAATTTCCTCCAGTATGTCTTCCACCCACCCAGAGGGGAACAAGCCTAACTTTTAGAAACGTAACTTTGTGAAGAGGTTTTCTTTGATATAAATTTTGCCGCTTAAGCTGTTAATGGAAATTTAATTAAGCTATATAGTCTAGTGGCCAAATAAAATTTTACTTTATCTTAAATAAGACTCAGTTTCTTTTCGTAGTGTCCATAACAGCAATTCACATTTGATAATTCTTTGTATTTAGTTCACGATAGGCAGTAGTCTATTTTTGAATTATGTTCCAGTGCTCCCAAACAAAGTCATCGAGTCGAGGCCAGGATCCCAAAATCTAAGTAAATGTGTCAGAAATGAGCTATTTTGCTTCGACCTGAAGGCTTCGTTTGTGAGCAGTGGAGCTCAGTCCGGAAATGAGCTGTTGTTTGGATCATTTCCATCATTTCCTTATGCAAAATGGCGGCAATTGTCATTTCTATAGACTACATTCAGAGTAGGCCTACGAACCTTGCCCTTGTGTTAAACATTAAAAAGAACATGTTACTCCCAACGAGGCTAGTGGGGCTAGTTTGAATTTAGAAAAAAGAATATTAAAATCACCGCCATTTTTTGCATATAGTTGAAATGTGATGTGTTCAGTCAGTTGTAGTGTCAGACCCCAGTTCGTTCATTGTTGTTGAATTCATTGAGAGTAGAGACTGGCACTGCAACCGAAACACGTGACATGCCAAGATGGCAGCGTGCAGTCCTGAATATTAGACTGTATAGAGAGTTATAGCAAATCGCTTGGCGTAAGCCTTATACACTGATTCATCAAATTTGAAGTCCTAAAATGGAGTTGGATTTTAGAAAAATCTTATTTAAGATAAACATTCATTTTTAGCCGAGAATTCCTTCAAACCGGAAGCTAATTTAAGCATCTCAGTAAGTCACCATCATGTCGCGAGAAATGCTCGAGTGACTGTTTTAGTATCAGAGATGCAGCAAGCAGCAAATTCAGCCTCAAAATCAAAGAAGCGTTATACATTAAGTGAATTAATCATCAGTATACCACGCTAATTTAAACTTATGTTATTAATATTTCGCCTCAGCTTCTCTATTCATTACCATTGTTTTACACCATGCTATTGTTATTCTATTGTAACTTATCTCTATTTAACTGTGTCTTAAATCATTAGTAATTACTATTCTGATGATGGCAGTAGATGCTGCCGAAACATGTAAATACATGAAATCGAAGACTGAAGTAATTGTGTTTAAAGTTTTGAAGCTAATTTGTGGTTAGATTTTCAAAGGTTCAAGACAAATGTCAAGCTAGTTTAAATATTATTTTATTGCACTAGACGAATCCTTTGTGCTTCTTTTCCCATTTGTAGATTGTGTAGCGGCCATTAACGAGAAGCAGGAGCTGCTGTTGAAACAACAGCAGGAGATGGAGGAGATTGAACGTCAGACGGATCAACAGGTTCGACACGAAACTGTTTCAACTTCTGCCCACCTACCTTACAACACTGCGTACATTTAACCCTGATAAAAACCCTGCTTAGTTGCTTTTAACAGAGATTTCCATAATTTTTAAACTAGGAGCGTACTCGTGATGGAGTACATGTATGTGGAGGGTACTCGTGATGGAGTACATGTATGTGGAGGGTACTCGTGATGGAGTACATGTATGTGAGGGTACTCGTGATGGAGTAAATGTATGTGGAAGGTACTGGTAATGGAGTACATGTATGTGGAGGGTACTCGTGATGGAGTACATGTATGTCAAGCGTACTCGTGATGGAGTACATGTATGTGAATAGGAGACACAAGCTTCCAAGTATGTTTTTTCAGTAGCTGTGGTACCTACTAACCAAACCCTTATTTGATTTTTTTCGTTGAATGATGAATAATGAATCCACAGATTTTTCCTTTCGATATAGAGTTCGGGATATTTTTTCAAGCACAATCTCAGATTCCAAGAAGAGAAATATAAACAGCTTAGAAACACTTCAGTGGCGTTTTATTTCACGATACAATACAATGCAATGCAGTGCGATACTATATAATACAATGCAATACTATACATTACAATACAGTATAATGCAATGGAATGCAATACAATAAGAGGAAAACATCTGTTTTGCAAAAACAAACTTTTACTACACGCAGCCACCAATTTTCCCGCCGAGTTTTCCCGCTTTCAAACGTGACAGTGCGATAGCAATGTTCACCGGCTGTCAACAACTTTTGAGATGTTAACAAGCCGGGGAACATTTGATTTGAACTCAGCCACGTGACCTCATTTAGACAATGAGGGCGCGCATTCGAGTCGAAAACGTACTAGCTATATAACAATAAACAATGCAATACAACGTAATGCAATACTGTACAACAAAATACAATGCAATACAATGCAATGCAATGCAAAACAATACAAAATAATATTTCGATGTGACTGTACGCTTAGCTATAAAATTTTGTATTTCCGCAGTCTGACTCCGAGGGTTTTCTCCAGGTACTCCAGTTTTCCTCGCTCCACGAAAATCGACAACTAATTACATCTGAACCCCCCCAATGAACCCCCAGGTTTGGACACCATTTGTTTTGCTGTCAATAAGAAACTCATACAAGTTTGTTCTCGTAGGCAACAGAGGAACTGGAGCAAGTACAGATGCAACAAACACAAGAAATAAAAGATCACATGAAAACCTACTCACACAAATTGTTACAAGAAATGACCAACAAAGGTAATATAAATTGTAATTGCCAACGAGCAATCCAAGCCAGAACGCGAGGATTGCGAGGCGGCAGAGCCTAGAGCCGTGTGAGGGACAAAATTTCTCATTTTAGCGTAACTGACCGCTTTTGCATATTTGGGGGGAAGTAATACCCCATATTTGGTAACCAATTGTCTAATAAAGCGAGTCAGAGGAAATACTTGCGATGATCTCACCGTTGTAATTGATCGGCGAGTTTCTGCATCTTAAGTTTCGTTCAAGCGTGGTCAAGTCAATTAAGTGTGCAGCGTTTGATGTTGAGAATTCTTAGTTATTTTGGCCTTCTTTTTTAAAGAACAGGAGGGTACGTGCTACTGAGCATCTCATCATTGTTTTTAAACTGATTGTCGGCTTACAAAGTAGATTAGAAGTGATATCAAGGACTGTTATTAGTGTTTGAATCTCTGAGTCTGACTGAATCGTGAACCGCATGGCATAAAATTCAGGACATCATTTAATTTACTATTCGCGATTTAGCTTCTTTATAGACATAAAGCCGCACATACGAGTTCCTGGGAGAAGAAATCTCGATTTGAGAGTAACGTTAAGGTGAAAATTGATGTAACTCAGATTACATTGACAGATCTGAGCATCATTTGCACCTCCTGCTGATATTTTTTTCAAAAGCAGGCAAGCCATTGCATATACTGGACGTCTTGTATATTTTCTATTACTTTTTTGTCGGGAGAAACATGTTCTGTCCGTATTAGCAGGAATCCGTAATAGCGAGTCGTTTTCGAGATTTGACTGTGTTTGTGCTCGTTGGCTCTTCCCGAGAACTAAAACTAGTATAGCATTAATGTATGCTGCGAGCTGTGCAATGATTCATACTTAACAAATTTTGGAGCTTTGGGAATTTGGGGTTGATATTTTTTTTCAGTCTCAAATTTTAATAATTCCTAAACACGAAGAGAAATGATTAGTGCACAACACATTCGCAAGTACTGGAAAACCAATATCTTTACTTTAGACAAAAATATTTCTTACAACAATTCGTGGATTGGCCAAAATTCTTTATACTTCTTAGTTTCTCATGGAGTAGTGGTTTTAGTTACAAGATCTAATTCGAATCAATGGCTTTGTATTGGTTTTGACTGATATGTTGATCTCACTGAGGATTTTCCCCAATTTAATTTCTTCAGTTATTGTTTCAGTGTAACAACATTAAATTAACCCTTTGAGCCCAAAGCACGACAAATGACGTGTTGTTAAATTCTCCCAACTGAGTTCCATACTTCCTATATATGCAGTTTTGGAGAATTTGGCATTTCAACTTCCACAGCTTATTTCACTTGATCACTTCCTTGCTTCTCATTGCCAGTACTATTGTTTTGTTAGAGTTATGTAAGGAGAAGTTGGAGGTTGATAATTTGCCTGGGGCTGTAACGGTTAAGTTACTTATTATGGAAAAAATTTATATCGTATATTTCATATGAAACTACATCCGGGATGCGAGTGACATATTTTCCATATTCTCACTAGTGAAGATATCGCTGAGGTCATTCCTTTGTTTTTCCGAAAATTTTCAAAACTCGCAAAATTAATTAAAAACAGATTTTAAAGTACTTCCGAAAATTTCCGAAGATTTCCGACCACTGCCGAAAATTTCCGAAGATTTTCCGAAAATTTTTAAAACTTGCAAAATTATTTTAAAACAAAATTTAAAGTTCTTGCGAAAATTTCCGAAAATTATCGAAGATTTTCGAACACTGCCGAAGATTTCCGAAGATTTTCCGA
>JAOCPT020089187.1:0-14251 GCA_026546935.2 Palythoa grandiflora | reverse complement strand
TATTACGGACTAATGGTGGCAGTTTATTACCACTTGCTTGTCACATTTTTCAATGTAGTCAATCACCTTCTCCTCAAAGTCTGTAATCAGTGCACATGGTGTTTCCTTTATGATGGTCACATTCTTTTTCCCTCTCTTTTCATTGTGCTCCATTGGACACATCTCGCACTCAAGTTTGTCACCAATGAGGTCTTTTTTCTGCACCCTCTGCTTCTGGTCGCTTTCCATTCTCACTCCCTACTGACTAAAACACCTGTGAGACAACATATAATAACCTGTCAATAGAGCGAAAAGTATAGCAACTTTATTTTGCTTAAGTTAACCAATATTTTTCGTGTAATTTTTGCCCAAAATTATCACCTTCGCAACTTCCTCAGCTGGCAATACGACAACCCGACGTTGGGTTGCATGGCCAGAAGCTGTTGTGTAGGAAGTTCTAACACCAGTTCTTTTCCAAGAGCCTCCCGGAGAATTTTTTACCGTTCCTCTTCGGGCGTTCCCTTTAGTATGTCCACTATGTGTAGTGATGTTTGCTCTTTGCTTACTGTGCCTCCCATGGTATGCATTCTTGTCATTCGGTTTCTATGTAGCTGGGGTGTCACCTCATTACTCGCTTTTTGGGTTCGGGGAACGTGCTGGAGAATGACAGGCTAATAAAAGCAATTAAGAACGTTAAAACCTTTTAATTATAACTATACAATGGCTGTGAAAAATTATAATGAAATCTTAATGGCAGAGAGAAGATGTGACTCACGGTTTATTAAAATCGTTTAACCGACTTACCTTTACATTCAATTGTGCCTTCTTTGCTTTTTTGGAGTTTTGCCTTCATAAAGAGAGTGCCGCAAGCTTCGCTTTCTTTAAATATTGTTCCCTCGCGTAAATCCGCCATAACTTGAGATGTAGTTTTTTCGGGAACTGCTTGGATGGGTGGGGTTGGCACAGCAGTGGTGTCACAACTATGATTTTTGCTTACTTCATAAGTAACGAAACAAGCACAGTTTTTGCAGCGAATCTTTTGTTGGTTCAGTGCAGTTAAGAAATATCTTTTAGGCAGCACAATATCTGCACCGTCTTTGATTTCTGACTTGCAAACTGGACAACCTGAATTGGGAGTGATTTTGATCAATTCAGAAAAACAATCGGCACAGAACATGTGCTTGGCATCTGATCTCCACTGGCTTGTTCAGTAACTCCGTACAAATCGGACAGAGAGCAGTGCGGATCACAGATTCTGGTGTCTCGAACATTTCGCCGAAGTCGGTGCTGCGGAGAGAGCAGGCTGCGTGGAATATTTGGGCAACAAGGACCTCGACATTGACTTGTCCCTCCTTCAAAATACTACTTTTATTCTGTTTTAAGCCACTAGACCTCTTTTTTGGACGTCTACCCCCTTTTTCAGCTTTTCAACCAGCAAACACGTTTTGCAGCTGTCGTTATTGGTGTGCGCTACCCATTCGATTGCTTGGCGTGACTGGGAGAGATAACGTCTACTTCGTCTTTCTCTGCATCAATTTTGATTTTTTTTTTCATGGTGGCCTGATTTTCCTTGCAACTGTAACTTACTCTTTCGTACAGTTCTTTGGATTTTGTAAGTTTTTGCCCGCAAACCCGACAAAGGATGGACAAACAGTGAACATGTTGCTCACAGCACTCAACCATGGCGACTAAGGTCACTATTTGGGTCCGATATTAAATTGGGTCGTTCTACGCAAACGGAGTTCCCTGTGAAACCAAAACCTATCGTACTAACTTCCAGAAAGATGAATAAATTCAGATTGTTAATCGTTTTTCCCAATAAAACTTCGTGAATACTGCTTTTTCGTTTGAAAGTGTCTTTATTTATGCATAACACGCTTCCGCCACCAATGCCATTACTTGCATTTTGGAACTAGAATAAATATGAGAACAACTACTGCACCTATGATGTCACCTACAAGTTGACATCATAGCTTAGGCATGTTGAAAATGCCTTTTTATTTTATAAATCTATCAACACTTAGTTGCTGCATCACGTTTTCTTGACCGATGCACTCATTTTTTCATGAAGCGTCCTTTGCCTGTTAGTTATTAACTAGAGTAAATATGGCATGCGATGTCACGAGTTAATGGACGGCGGTCGCTAACTAAAGTTCCGCTCTGGGAAATTCTGAAACAACCATGTAATGCAATGCTGTGGTCTGAGCCCTATTTTATCAACAGGGTACTTTTCCTTGTAGTTCAGGTGTAAGTCATTTAACTTTAAATGGAGGAGACGCTTCTGTTTGTCAAGCGTTTACCTTTTGTTCCCTCAATTGACTTGTAGTCCTTTGAACCAGGCAAGAGGCAGGAATGCTCCTCTTCGTAGAAGGCTTTGACTCTCCTGCACAGCTCCATCTAGACGTTTTCCAACGTTCGGCTTGGGCTTTGCCAATATCCCACTCGCACTTCTCAGATCTTTTGGTCTCCTGACCTTGTACTCTCAAACACTAAACTCTTCCATGATCTGGGCAGTTTTCCAGCTGTCGGGTACTGGGGTTAGCAGTTGTATTTGTTGCTGGCCTGACGATATTTTCATTTTCTCTTGTATTTGGGTTACAAGATTGCCACAGTCGTCACAGTTCTGTTTTTCATTCTGTTGTGGCTGACCTGGCTTTTCTAAATGTAGAAGTTTGGCAACTTTGGTACTAGTAACATTGGTCTCCTGTGATCTTTCTTTTCATGTGTGCAGGCTTGCTTTGTTTACTCACTCTATGTGGCTTTATAGGAGATATTCCAATTTCCGAGAAGCTTTTTTCTTAGTATCGTTGACGTTTTCTGCCCCTTAAACAGTTATTTTACACTTGTAAAACCGTTTTTCCTCAACCTCATTTACCGTGTGCCTATTGTATAATTTTAAAAGGTCATTTTTGCTTCGTGAATAAATAATTTTGTTATATTCCAAATCTTTTCCATGAAAGGTGAAACTGAAAAAGTTTATTTTTTCAAATGCTTCCGAATTCATTTTTTAACGTTATTTCCATCAATAACTATGACTTGTATATTTTTAGTAATGTGACACGAGAAGTAATTCCTTTAATTTATCAATGAAATTGTATAATTGACAACTTTTGGTATCGTAGCATAATCAATGCAGCCATAATTTCATTCGAAGGACAACCGACTGAACTGTCTAAAACCGTCTTTCAAATTCATTACTGTCAGTATAGAATGTTAATTGATTATGGTATAAAAACCAAGTCCTTTCCATTGTTCTTAATCGATGTTTCAAAATTATCACAATGATCATGCACCCGCCTGTTGATCGAAAATGCAGGTGTTTTCAAAATTTCTAAGTGCTGTAATTTGGTCTTCAACTTATTAAAACTCAGTGGAACAAAGCTTTAATATAAGTAGCTTTCTCATTTTCTCTCTTTATTCGTGATCAATATGCTGACTTACGCGAAGTGTTTTTCAGTTTCTGAAACAGCCGTTAAGATCATAAAATTATCATGTCATCCGCTAATTGTGTTTGATCCTGTTGTTCGCCCAAACTTCAACCACTTTAATCTTTATTACTGTTTGATTGTGGGCATTTACTGTGTTAAAAATGCAGTTCAGTTATAAATAATTTTAGATAATTTCAGTTTCAAGTTACATTTTTCTACTAAGAAATTTTGTCTATGGCATGATCGCTTGAAATGTCTCAAAGACGATGGACTGCATCAAGGAAATTAGGCACACTTGTATTTGTATTTATTGAAAGAATTGAAAGAGACCTGGAAGCCATTTTCCATTAAATGGTCAATAGAATGATTTCGATATATTAAAATTCAACAGGGGTCCGAGGCTGAGGGGACTAAAACAAAAGAAATAAATTATTCATTCGTCAATGCCAGGTAGGATTGAGGAATGAAAAATTTATTTCTTTGGTTTTAGTCCCCTCATCCTCGGACCCATGTTGAATTTTAATATATCGAAATTGTTCTATTCTCAAAGGTGCACGTGCATATAGCAGCGGTACAAAGAAATGCAACCTATGCCTAAGAAAAAAATGTTAATTTTAATTGTAAGAAAGAACACCTGTTGATTATGTTTTTATTTATGTTTATATCTATATTTATATTTATATACTCCTTCAATTATTTCAATTTGTGAAGTGAGCTACGAGTTCATCAGTCTTTTATTGTCAAGTGTCACCCTCGTTAAAAAAAAGTTAATTGATTGAGTGAATGAATTAAGTAAGTGAGTGAGTGAAAAAACTCTTTTGAAAATAAGCAGCAATTCTTTTGTAATATAACTATGAAGAAACAGACAACCATGTAATGTGTGCACTTCCAGGGGAAACAAGATACTGGGTACGAGGTTCGTTTCATATCCATTCTCCTTCAACACTCAAAAACTAAAATTTGGTAGGAGTTCTTCAAGACTAGTTTTTTAGTTATCAAAACACTTTGTTGTTCCTTTGAAACTGTACCACTACGGATTTTTTTTTGTCAATGTTAATTAGTTTTATTAAAGCTCAAAGGTGAAATGTCGTAAGATTAATCCACCTTGCATGCTTCAGAATCAGATTTGTAGTTGGGAATTTACCCAGAACATACTTCAATCCTGCCTTGAAATATCCATGGGCTGCTGTAAACACATTATCATAATCCCTTTGTGATATTTCTCCATCTCTTAGCAAATTTTGCAAATGGAACTTTCTCATGCCTCCCAAGTGGATTGTGTTGATGGGTAAGTAAATCACTTGGTCAACCAAGTCGGGTCATACAGAGAAGTGTTTTTCCTGACCTAAGGTTTGATAATACGGTTTGCAAGAGTATTGGCGAGTTTGTTAACTAAGTCGTACACAATGTGGTTTAAAGGTTCATCTGACTGCAATAACTTGTTAGATGTTGTAAACATAGGAATTGATCCATTGTGAAAAAACAGAAAAACCACTGTGATGGGAAATCTGGCTTCCTGAAAGCTTTCACTAAGAAGATATGACTTCAGAGCATTATATTTTTTAAGTGTTTGCTCAATGCACCTCTCTACAGAAAAGAGGAATGTTTTAAAATCTTTCCATATTCCTGACCACAAAAAACCATGTACTAAACAAGAACTCCCTTTCTCTAAGTGCTTTTTTCAAATCAATAATACAGATCAGTAAGTAGATCCTCCACACTGATCCAAGTAATCTTTGTATACTCATCGTGAGCATTGCCTGCAGCTATATGAGCCAAATAAGAGGGGCATCCCATTATATACATTTCTGGGTTTTTTGTTTTGCGTCGTGATGCCAATGAATCGCAAGTACCAATCATTGAATTGGTATTGTCAACAGAGAGGCTAACTGCTTGACTCCAAGGTATGCCATCAACCTCTATCTTTGCCTGTAACACTTTCAAGTGATGAAGTATTTGATCATAACTTACATTTTCACAAAATTCTGCCAGTGATGAAAGGGACGAATATGGCTACTACTACTGCAGAATATATTGTGGATTGATGTTGCATAGACTACAAGAAATAGCTATAAATATGTATTACATTAATGATTTTGATGTGCATAGTATGCTTGCCAAATCTCCATTTACCATTAATTTTTTGGTACCCTACACTCCTTTGTAGGACCTTTTTTCAAATTGGCAACTACATTCTAAAAGCTAGATAAGTTAATACTTCCCTGAATAAACATTTAGTTCATTCATAAAATAATCTCAGTACTGCAATTTAATCGTTGCAGTAGTTGAGAATTTACCAGTTTCTATATTTACTGTTCAAAGCAAACTGTACTCACTAAGACTGGTAAAACAACTAATTTTTATCAATTAAATCAGCACAAAATTGGTAAGAAAAACCGTGTGTTGATACAGTAACACCAACCAAGGTAGATGAGGACATATTCATTTTCATCTCATTTAATGCTGCTTTCAGGTGATCCTTGTCTCTCTGGCTCACTGGCCTTGAAACATGATTGCTTTCATATCTTTGATTGTCCAAACTGGGCTTTTCGAAATCATTTATCCTCTTCTTGGAATTCCCCTGTCCCTCACAACAACAATGAAAGGAACAATATGTGCAGCACTGATGTCCAGAATGTAGTGACCGTATGTCTGTATCAAGGTTACAATAAGAAGCCACACGCACACAGGATGTTTTAACTGAGTTTACAATGTGCTTTATTGCCTCTTTACAATGGCTAAGCTGATGGTCATAAATGGTGATGACATGGCTGGTAAGGTTATTTCGTCCTACACGTCCTGGCTGTTGATGGAAGTCCAGAAAACTTCGCGGAGGACCACAATTTATAACAAAACAAACATTTGGGAAATTTACACGCATACTTTGTGCAGTAGGTGCCACAACAATTCGTATTTTGCCGTTACCTTTTATTGCATTCAACACTCTGTTTTAAATTTCATCCCCGAACTGGAGTGGAAAATTCCAATTAACAATCACTTTGGTTTTTAGAATCTTTTGGTGAATAAGCTGATGGACCTAGCTTTCTGATAAGATAGTTCACAACTGCAGCAATGTCATTCATCATTGAACAAAATATAATTGTCTTTTCCATGTTTTCACTCTTCTCATCTACTCTGTTTACCAACCAAAGTTCTCCATAATCTCTTTTTTCAACTTAGTTCATTCAACTGCAACAATGTCATTAATCAATGAACAAAATATAATTGTCTTTTCCATGTTATCAATCTTCTCTTCTACTCTCTTTACCAACCAAAGAAATTCTTCCATAATCTCTTTCTTGTTTTTCCTGACACTGAATCTTAAGTTCTGCCTGTTTGGGCTTATTTTTATAACACTAGGGTTGTTCATTACTAATTTGGAAATTATGGTTGCCGAAGTACCTGGATATACTGTTCCTGTAAGTGTCAACACTGGTGTTCTTTGAAAAAAAAAAAATAAATATTTAAAAAGAAAAATATTTAAATAATAAATTATACATACAATCATACGATAGGTTAAAATTTTCATATATTCCTTTTTGGTAACTTTGGTAACAAAGTAGCTGGATAGATTTTGAATTTTGCAATGCAACCAAGTGGCATACATATAATAATTTGTAAAAACATATTTTTACAATTGTTTTACAAATTTTGATCTAGATAGGTAATGCTGTTTCATTATAATATTTACTGCTATCATTTTATACTTTTCTTTTCTTTGTTATAAACATGTAAACTAACTGTGTCACCCAAGGAAAATAAAGGAGTATTGTTGCCATTGTTGCTGTTATTGTATCGATGAGTTAACGGTTATTATTTGTCAAGTTAGAAAAAAACAAGAAGAAAAACGATACAAAAAAATGTATCAGTCATCCCTTGCCTACAAAGCGACCTTAACATGGCCAGTTCGCCATAAGCTGCTCTAAATGGTTTGGTTCCTTTCGCTGCACTGTAAAGTTGAAAACAAAAACTTGATTAAGGATCATTTCAGTGTTTTATATTTTTCTGTTCTGTTCTGTTTCTGTTCTGATTTATTTACCTCTACAAGAAACTATAAAGCAAAACCAGTGAGTTTGATTAAGCAAGTTTATTTCTGTCCAAGGGTTGACTGTGAGACTCATCTACAATGATTAGTTCAATCTTGTTGTGTATTGGTGACTTGTTATTTTTCTGCACTTTCTAAAATTTTGGGTTCGCTACCTCTTCAGCACTGGCAAAAATTAACTTTGCAATTTCGGGAGACTCGAAACTAGAATCTTTCACCGTGCAACATGATATTCCCAATGACCTCGCCTCCATCATTTGGTCTTGAACGATGCTGACTAACGGAGATATAACTAGAATTGATACTTCTCTTTGAAGAAGAAGTGATTTGGCTTCCATAAAGACTCTGAATATGGATTTCGGAGCAGGCGATCCCTTCCCTCCCTCTCCCCAGACTTAAACAAGACAGTAGAGCGGAAAATACTATAAATTTACATGTAAGATCAGTTTGACCTATATCACGCATAGCCCTGAAAAGCCATTATAGAAGTTTTCCAAGTTATTCAATCGTTTATCAAGTACCGTAGATCAAGCTCTGAAAAAAAAATTACAGTATCGCGGTAACTGGCGTAACCTCGTACAGCAATAGGCATGCAAAATTTAGAAAATAATGTATTACTGTAACCATAAAAATAATCATAAAAAGATAAATATGAGTTAAAACTGCGCTTGTATGTGTTTCCATTGTCTAACTCCTTTTGAGTAAAGACTTGAGAGTTCTAGCACAAATGCACCTCAAATCCACTTGTTATTACTTCCCCTCACCCTGGCATCAAGCGCTATAACAGAATTTAATCCAATGTTCCGTTTATCTGAACTCATGATCATAAATCAATCGATATTATCGGATAAATGTTGTTGTTCTTCTGTTTCAAATTGAATACCTGTATGATTGGAAATCTAAAATGTTAAAGGCTAGTTGATTTTTAATCTACACCCTCCTGCAGTCGGTCAGGATTTGCACAGGTCTCGACAGTTCTTTCTTTTTTGAAATAAAAATAAATACCTAAATCGATTTAACTTAGGGAGAGTTTGTATGTAATAATGGAATAACGGTACTGAAACTGATTAAAATTGGGTGCAAGAATTTGGGAAGTTTCTAACACCAGCAAAATATCATTAACTGTTATAAAGAAAGGAGTTAAAACCATTGCCCTCAGGGTGGACCCAGAGGGATTATTGAGGTTTAGTCAGCAGCAGAAGCTAACTCCCCCAATATTTCATGACCTGAGGTCAAAGTTATAATTTTAATACAGAAAGTAAAATACTAGCTCAAGTCCAAACAAATGGTGCTTACTTATTGTGATTGAATTTTAGTTTTGAAATTATATAATGATTAGATAAATAATAAATGTAACTTGGCTTGCAGCCCCTTCCACCTGGGCTTAACATTGACAGTTACAGATTCTTTTAAAGAAAAAAATAACAAATTATAACCATGGACGAGTGATGATTTTGTGAACAGTAATAAAACCAGGCAACTGCCAGTCAATGCCATTCAAAATATTGTACTGTCAAGTTTTATCAACATAAGTTTACTGCAGTAGGGGCAGATAAAATATATAGAGGATATTACATGGTGGCGCGAAGATATGAATTTTATTTTCGAGTGGCAAAACAATATTTTCCGAACAAGCACAGGAAGAAATACTGTCTTTCCCAGCCTGCACTTGCATACATATCCAGCAGAAGATCTATTAGCTTGTCGCTGAGCCAACATTTGCCACAGAGGCGAGAGAGTTCCTGGCGTGTTAGTTGATGAGAGGCAATGAGGAAGTCGCCATTGCTTGACGTGTCCAACAATGCATTTGTAGCCAGCGCCTGCGCTTGTGACGCATGTCTTTTAAACGTACGAGGAATCCAATTTAACTCCTCGCACTTCCTTCACAATGTCTTTGAGTCTATGCATTTGCAAATGAACCACGAGGCCCACCATTGACAAACAACCACAGTTTTCAATCTGGGCCGCATACTGGGTTCATTTGTCTAATTTTGGATTTTTAGACATCAAGGCCACAATTTGGTCACGGCATTTTGATAGCACTGAATATATAGAGGATATTACACGGTGGCGTGAAGATATGAATTTTATTTTCGAAAGGCAAAACAATATTTTACTTCTCAACTTCCACCATCTTACCAGTTTGAAATTTTTTCACGTATTTATTGCTTGGGGTAAGGCCAGAGATAGAAATGGCAAGGTACGCATCTCTGAAAGTTCCGCTTGCGAATTTTTCCCTAGCAAGAGAAAGCCTCGCTTTGAACGACTGGCAACACAACTTCGTGCCCAAGTCAAACTCTCTAAGTTGGACGGAAGCAATATCTACCATGGGTTGGATAAGTCTTCCGACTTTTGGCATTACACTCCTTAGGATCACAGAGGCTGCAACTTTGATTGCTGGTGGCTCTACTCGATTCTCTGAAGAAGTTTCCAATTTCCATTTATTTTTGATTCCTGGCTCGCTATTAGAATCATATTTCATGACTTTCATCTGGCTGTTGTCATTTCTGTTAACGGAACTGACGTGTATTACTTCCCAGTTTGAAAATTGACTGGTTTCCTTCCACAGTGGCCTTCTTTTGCCAGCTCACACACCACACTCCAAGTCTTTCGCATCCAAATGTTACTTGCATGCTTTTTTGATGTTCTCAAGCGTTGGTCCGCAGCCTAAAGGAACAATTGTCAAGGTGCCAATTGTGCTATACTTTTGGTATTTACCTTCAGCGCTGGACAATATTTTTTTATTTGCACTTCAATACAATAAGAAATACAAACACATGGATGACAAATGCTGTACAGTTATATATTCCAAAGCACTTGCCGCTTATTCTTTACCTGCTTTTTTTTTTCTGGACTGTTGTGTAGAAAGATCATTTGAATCTTCCATATTCTAAAGAAAAACCGGGAATATAGTATTACCATCACTTGCAACTTTTTGTGCACATGCGTGACAAAAAACATGTTTTACCAGCGAATTAAACTTCAAAATTTTTACAATCAAGCTCCAAGATTTACCGGCACATGTCTGGAACGTTTTAACGTCAGTTTTTTCACTAAAAGCATTCTTTCTTAATGTTACGATGCATTTTAAGCGTTGTTTTGGGTTAATGAGGCATATCTGTTCTTTTGCTACATAACCCTGTAAACCTATATATCACTGAAAAGCTAATTAAGAGTAAATACCAACTTCGGTCAAACTTTAACCAACAACAGTCAAAAAATTGATTCAGCTCATATTTTCAAGGTACGTAGGAATCTATGAGAAACAAATCACTGCATGGTTTATTTGGCTCAATATCCATTTATTTTGGAGAAAATCGATAATAACAGAATTTCGTCCAAATGTAGCTTTTGGACCTGAAAATTTGGGATCAATTTTGAAGCTTCACGTAACAAAATAAAACATTCTACGCCAAAAGAAACGTACAAAATATCGAAGAACAGCTCTTTAATAAATAGTAACAGCAATTTGGGCCTTTCGTGTCAAAATTAAAGCATTATTTAAGTTTGTGCTACATAAAATAAGTGGCTAAAAATGTCGATTTCGGAAGACAAAATGTTCTTTTTAAATCTCCGCAGGGTTTTTTGAGGAATGATGTAGCTTGAACCAATCAAATTTCGAAGTTCAACAAAATGCGCCATTTTGGTGGTGCTGAGCAGTCCTCTCGATTTATTCGATATATACTCAAACAAGCATAGCTTGAAATGTTTCTTGCTGTACATTTAACAAATTTAGCATGAAATGATGTTTTCATGATATTACAGGACCAAAATTAAAGGTCTCAGTCAGGTATTTTAAGCACTGTTTGCGAAAAAGGTTTGTTGTCTTGAAGGTTAGTTTATGGAAAATGCTTTCTGCTGAAATCGACAACTCCACTAAAAATAACTTCATACCTTGCGGCTTCGATAGACATGACAGAAAGCAAGACATAGAAATAGCCAACAGACAGCTATAGAAGCAGTCTCGGTATTTCCGGGACAGTAGACGAAGTAGAACTCATTCTGATCCGAGCAGCTATATTTACTCTGCCTCAAAATATACATTCGATATGCCCACTACACCGCTCAAAGCTTGGTTTTGGTTAGACAAAAGGATCAAACAAAAAGTACCCGGTAAAGAGTTCCTGGTGAAGTATCTGGTAAATAATTCCCGGTGAAGTATCCAAACACGGTAAAGGACGTAAAAAGTGTCCCAAATGCGAAAGGGGGGTAGATAAAGACCATTCTAAATTCATTCTAAAGAAAACTGGTATTTTTCTCTCATTGGCTCAGGTAAACTATTATTACTTAGAATTTTTTGGCTCTCGGATCATATGTATGAACTCTCTGCAACCCCCCAAAACAACACATCCATAACAGTTGGGAACGGCTCGCTCTCAAGCAGCTAGTGTTTATTGTAACTAAGATACCAACTACCACAAAAAAGAAACCTATAGGCCACTCCAAAGTTGCAGAATTTATGTTTGAATAATGAAAATGCGAACTAAGGGCTTTTTCCGAATCCTGAAACTACACATGGACATGAAAAGTATATGACATACACAGCAGATTTTTTTTGCTGTGATAACTCAAATTTAAAAAGCCTTGGTAGCCGAGAGAATGGTATGGTGTATATATAGCTGCATAATAGCTTCAGCTTTGTACAGAAACAGCTGAAAAAGCTTACCACTACACAGGGAACTTTTGTAACCTCGTGGCCTGATTTTAGCATCTTATTTTCCACAATTGTCATTTACGAACGTGAAACTTCACAGGCATAAGGTTCTTCCAGTATGACTACTTAAGTTTGATAACTTACTATGTTATTGCAAGGAAGATATTACGAAAAGAGACAAATGTTACAAAAGTGCAAATATTCCTCTGGAGGGAATTGTCAAAAGCATATAATGTATACTTTTTTGTCTTATTAGTCCTACTACCACTTTTTTAAAACATTGCCTGGAGTTAAAATGACCAATCAAGACTTTGAAAAAAAGAAGTTAAAAAAACTTGTTTAAATAAAATAACTTAAATCTAATATTTGTATACTATTATTTGTTAATTCATTCATGCCATCAATTATTGATATATTCATTCATTATTCCTTTGTTCGGAACAACAAAAATAACAGTAATAATAATGATAACACTAATAATAATAACAATTTAAAAAAAATAAAGAGAAAAAAAAGGGAGAAAAGAAAAAAACCCTAGTCATCAGGTAAGTACCCTAAATGTCATTATCAAAGGCCAGTTACGGAGCCATTAAACCTACGACTGGCATTCAATTCTATTAAAGGCGGCTCCACCCACCTTTATGGCGAGTCTAGCAAAAAACACCAGCCAAAAATAATAAGAAATTTAATATTTAGTAATTAAAGAAACAGTAGAATAAAAAATAAGATAGTAGAAATTAACCATTTTAAGAAGAAAAAGAAAAAATGAACCCACAGCAACAACATCACAGCAAAGTCAGAGGTTGACTGTTAACGACCCTTAACCAACAAGAGCACAATGTAAAAAACTCAGAAAGACCCCATAGTTTGTATACAACTACAGTAGCAGTCACTGCAAAACAGCCGCCAAAAGTCTTGTCCGATAATATATTTAACATTGGGTATAGAAAAAAGAAGTTCCAGATTTAACGGACATTGCCAATCACGAATGTCACGATTGAGATAAATAAAATAACTGCAGCGGGCCGAGATATCACCACATTCTTTCCTTACAGTCGAAGCGAGAGATTTCTTACAGCCAGGTTTGATTAGGCAATTTCTAAGAGATGGAGAGATGTATCCAGATTAAATGAACATGTGATCGAGCATAATCTAAGTGAGGTCTTTCAGTCGGCTTACAAAAAAGGTCACAGCACAGAATCAGCACTTGTTCGTGTACATAATGATATTTTATGAGCAATTGACGATGGTTGCTGTGTAAATCTGCTTCTACTTGATCTTTCTGCAGCTTTTGACACCGTCAACCATGCGATACTACTTTCAAGACTTAGAAGTTGATTTGGAGTTAGCGGATCAGCTCTCGCATGGTTTGATTCATACCTGTCGGATCGTAGCCAGTTTGTATCAATTGATGGGAAACGGTCCTCTGAACATGGTCTTATCTCTGGAGTTCCTCAAGGATCAGTATTAGGGCCCCTTCTTTATTTACTATATAAATCGCCATTAGGAGAGATAGTGAGACAACATGGACTTTCTTTTCATTTTTATGCTGATGATACACAAATTTATTTGACTTTTAAACCACTCATAAATGCCAGCATGGAATATTCCAAGAATTTGATCCAGGAATGTACACGCGATATATCCACGTGGATGAAAAATAATAAGCTGAAATTAAATGATGAGAAGACTGATCTTCTAGTGCTCACAGCTAAACATCGCCCTCAGCCGCCAATTGATAGTATTGCTTTAGGTTCTGAAGTTATCTGCCCATCTGAAACAGTTAAAAATCTTGGTACAGTATTTGACACCACACTTTCATTGGAAAAACAAGTTATCGCAGCTTGCAAAGCCGGCTTCCATCACCTTCGAAATATCGCACGCATTAAGAAACATCTGTCGTTTGAATCAAATCAAGTTCTTATTCACGCCTTTGTTACTTCAAAATTAGACTACTGTAACTCTTTATATTATGGCCTGCCTGACTACCTTATCAAGAAACTTCAGTACGTTCAGAACTCTGCAGCTCGTTTACTCACTGGTTCACGCAAATATGATCACGTCACTCCAATTCTAAAAGAACTACACTGGCTTCCTGTTCAATACAGAATCACCTTTAAGATCCTGACTCTGACCTATAAAACT
>JAOCPT020088248.1:0-14253 GCA_026546935.2 Palythoa grandiflora | reverse complement strand
AAACGAAGAACTCTCGAAGCTATTTACATTGCGAATTTGAATCCATCTTTGAACAAACAAATTTCTTCTTTCCATCTCTTCCTTTTTCCCAAAGTAATCACGTAACAATGAGCTTTGTCTTAACCTCAATATATAAAAATTCCGAACCAACTCACAATTTTACACTGAAGATGATCAATTAGATCGAAAACGTTTTGTAATTTTAAACTTTTATTATAACTAAAAAATTTTAACCTTATAGATTATATTTTTTTTCTATAAAATTATCTCTAACATTCTATTATTTCTAACAATCTATCCAAAATTTTAATCAAACACGTTCACTGTTAAGCCAGTTTGTTTTAAAGCTCCTTAGCTGAAGCGTGTATAAATATTTTATTGTTGTTATTGTTATTATTGTTGTTGTTGTTGTCTAAATCCCACCACACACACGAGCCGATATTTTGTCGCAGTTTCCTTTATTTTTGCGGTGAACCATTAACAAACGAACATATTCTTTTCACAGAGGAAAAACACTTTGGTGGAAACTGGTCAGGTTCCTGTGCATTAAGCTTTAAATTTTTCAAATCTATAAAATTTTAAACATCTACATATTTAAAAACTAGTTGCGAGACTCCAATAGTGTTCACGCCAAACGTATTGCACCGTACACTTTTAGATTCAAATTGTTCTTTATAGTCTTATCTTATAAGCCGCTGTTACACGCTGAAACTTTTAGCTCAAACTCGTGCGCAATAACGATGCCAAACAAGTTTCATTAGGCGTTGCACTGTGTAACATAGTCGGTTTCGTGAAACGTTTTTGAACTTCCGAACCACTTTTTACTTTTGCAACAGTCACAAGGATCTCAGTGGCGATAAAAATAAGAGTTTCACCGTGTAACATCGCGTGGGGAAACGTCGTTGCAAGCAAGTTTCAGCTAAAAGTTTCAACTTGTAACAGCGACTTTACTTTTCAGACAAGTTCGAGTCCTTATAAAAACTGAAGTGTGTAATAGGTTGTCTTCTTTGGGCCATAAAAAAAATTAATTGGCGACTCTAAAGGGCTGAAGCCCCGACAACTACATAACCAAATATGTAAATAGATCGACAAGGGACTCTTCGGATCGAAAGGTAAGTAACAGTAATGAAAGATTATTAATATCAGTTTTCTTGAAAGTAAAACCGAGTTAAAATTTTCCACGAAAAAGTAAAATCGTTTTAGGCCATCCCAACTTATTTTTATGTTTTCAGATGAACCCAAAACTTTTGAAATTTGCAAAAAAAAAAGCAGAAACAGATATTAAATAACATATACTGATACCAGTTGATCTTATTTTATTGCGCCAGTTACAAGGCTCGATAAGATTAATACTTTGTACTTTCATAGTTACGTATTTTTGAACAGGGTTTAATACAATTTATAACTGAACAATACTGTACATAATTTATTTCAATTTTGACGTGTGGGGCAACTGAACCCATGCGGTCCGAACACTGATGCATGCGAACCAGTTGTTTTATGTTTCAACTCATCATTTACGCTACAAAGCAATAAATTTACGATAAAGAGAAACAGTAGATGTTAAAATAAATCGACATATCATAAATATTATGCACGCCAAAAACTAAATATTAGTACTAGTAGCCAATGAATTAAAAAAAAATTACCCAACTGACCGATCATATAGTTTTGGTCGAAAACGAGTTGAACAAATAAAATAAGTGGAGATGGCTTCTTATGTTTAATAATTGTTGTTTGTATAATAGAATAAATGGAAAATTAGTGTGAAAACTCTCTTCACGGTCTACAAATACATAATGACCCGACACCTCGCTCAATTATAAGTAACTTTTTTTTTACAACAACCAGTACATTTTGTGAAACTCAATGTTGTTATAACTTTTTGTCGGCTTCAGCCTCAAATTGTTCTCAAATTGCTCTTATTTCTGCGAGCGATTTTTATTAAAGAAAAAAGGCAATAGAAACAAAGAATTGGAAAATCAAACAGGCACCTCGCACCACACATGTATTGTACGGCTGAATTTAGAAGCAAATTACCTTCAATACTTCATTGTTTGTGGAGCAGTCTTTACTACTCAGCGGATTAATGTGAATCTTTGTGTGCTTCATGCTATGTTAAATTACAAGTTTTATTCATTTTTCTACCAAAAAAACTTCGCATGTCAGCCTGGACTTGTTCTTATATATTAAATTCTTAAATTTGCAATTGTTCAATTTAAGACTCGTTCTTGTAAAGTTGTTTTTATAAAAATACGTGCAGTAAACTTACGCTACTTCATTAACTGAAACTGTTTAAAAAATTAGAACCTGTTGCCTTTTATTCTTGCTTACCATTTTGTTTTCTATTCCTGTTTTTGAAAAACAATTCTGTTTTTGTTCCAAGTATTTATCAGTGGGTTCTTAAATTAGACCCAACCGATACACTGCAGTTACACAAATCAAAATATAAATAATATTCATATTTTGTGATATATATTTGTGATATTTTCTTTTCAAAATGTATCTTTGGGCCCTGAGTAGCTAAATTTTGTTTTAAAACGTTGTGATGACTGCGTGTTTGAAGTTATTGAATTTCACCATTACCGATAAGATCACTTTTATAGGCAATGGATAATTTTTCAAAGCAAAAGTCGTTATTCTTTTTAACTATTACTGATCTCTTTTAAAAAATTCGACACTACGGCGATATTAAAAGTGATAGAAAAATATCATTCAAAAGCTTCGTGTTACACGATTGTAAGGGACGAAAAGCTCTTGTGACTCTTGAATTCAAAATAAGACTCGAAATCAAAACTTAAAAGAACATTAGAATATTTATCTATAAGTGTTAAGAGTCATTTCGATTGACTGCTTTAGTTATTGTAAATATATGAAATTTGCAACTTGAAGACATTTGTAGAAAAACAGTAAACTGATAAAACCTAAGAGAGGTATGAATTAAGACTTACCATAAAGTTGGTTTACTACCAAGAACAGAAAAATAAGCACCTTTAGAGGCTTCATTTTAAACTCCTTGTCGACGGTTTTTCTTTTCAGTACTTTTAATAATACACAAGACTCTTTATTTATCGCGATGGCTGTTTTCAATATTCCTTGTTTCTGACATGCAGTAACACAAAAGTTGTTTATTCAATAGCTGATAAAACAACAAAACTCGCAAACACCTTTACAGATGACCAAACATAGCATCCAGGAATCAACCAACGAGAAACAAGCTTTTTATAACAAGGTGTTAGTCTAAATTTTTGTCGACAGAAATTGTACAACACAATAATTTGGTGTGCATAAATTTGTTTCTCAAGTCGATATAAAAATATAGCCGACAAAACAAAGCGCCCCCTAAAACCGTGTTTCGAGGACCCTATACGAAATGCCGCATGCACGTGCAGGATCAATAAAGATCTTTCATCCCGCACATGGGGCATTTCGTATGGTCTTTGAAACATAGTTTTATATCTCTTTTTATCAAATTTCAACCTCGAATACTGCCTTTATAGCGTTCTGATTGGTTCCCGCAATCTCGGTTATCAGCTTCTACACCGAATGAACTTGTATAAAAAATGTTGCCAAGCTGAAAAATTTGTGTGGGAGGCGAAGCTAAGCAAATTTCAGATATCGAAAGTTTCAGAAAGCTCATTAAAGTTAAAAGTCGCCTTCGTATGGCTTTCAAGTCGTACTTTCCTGTATTCGGTAAATTGAAACACAATTACGACAATCTTCAATTTTATCATATGTTTACATGTTTCAGCAGCATCTACTTAATCTTGCAGCTACTCAGCTCGATTAGTTAACTATTCTGAGTAGCTATTACCAAAATCTGTGTTAATTCTTTTCATTCTTATAAAACTGTTAATTATATTATGGTAATACAGTCATTCATTATTTACTACTGCCATCATCAGAATAGTAATTACTAATGATCTGGGACACAGTGTACAATTAAGTAGAGATATGCTACAATAGACTAACAATTGCATGGTATTAAGCAATGGTAAAGAATAGAGAAGCTGAGACAAAAGATTAATGATATAAGTTTAAATTAGGGTGGTATGCTTGTTGATTAAGCAAACGCTTAATCCAATGTGTAACGCTTCTTTGGTTTTGAGGCTGAATTTGGTACTTGCTGCATCTATGATACTAAAACAATCAGTCGAGCATTTCTCGCGACATGATGTTGACTTACTGAGATGCTTAAAAATGTGCAATCCTTTATCCGTACGAAGATGCTCCTGCACACGTGTAGAAAAATGGCGGGAAGTCTCGCCGACATAACTGGCATTACAGCCAGCGCAAACAAACCTGTATACTACACACGAGCTGAGTCCTGTGGGGATTGAATCTTTTGTGCTGAAAAATCTGTTGACCTTGAAGGTCGTGAATATTAGTTGAATTTGGGAGAGGAAAATAACCGGTTGGGGTGGAGGGAGAAGCCAAAGACCTTTTCCTCTTCCCCTTCCACCCCACTCACCCCAGTCTTTTCGCTCGGATTTGCGATTTTTTTTTTGCCTTCTCCCGAGAGCGCCAGCTCCCGAAACAGTCCTTCTACAAGGTACAAAATGAACATCGCGCCAACGAAGAACAGAGGCTTTCAGCCTTAAAACACAAAGTGTTTTTATTCTTCACCAAGGCTGTCACAGCTGTATTCAATGCCAGAATATGCGCCAAAAATTGTTTTAATTTGCTAAAGTATACTGCGGGCCGTTATTCGCGGGCTCGGACTATGAAAGTGAATGTTGGCCGCCTCGGAGAGGCTGCGGGGGTTATTACAGCCTCTAAAAAAGTTTGTACTTTGTTTCAAAGGCTTCTGTTCAACAATTGGTGGAGGTTTGCTTTTTGTATTTTATTAAAAAAAGAGCGAAAAAACCTGATTAAGTTACTGAAACGACCAAATTATTGAGGTGTATGTGATTGTGCTTTAGTGCATCGTAAAAACATTGTTTCACCAGCGAAGCCAACATAAGCAAATCAACAAAAAGCCGGAGCTAATTCTGGTGAAAGTTGTGCGGTAATTACGCCGAGTAACCGAATTAATACACCCAATTAATAGGTCTGTTAGCAACATGACTGGACGCGTGATACTCCATTTTTCTTCGATTTACTTTGGCAAAAATATAAAAGGTCCCAAAGTTTTGAAGCACTGTGTCAGAACCGTAACATAATGTGATTACATAGCTAACTTCAAAGTCAGTATATGCCAGCTGGCGCGATTAGCCTTATGGCTCCCTTTTATATATAAAATCTGAGTTTTAGCATATTTCCAAAACGCAGTGAAGTACCCCAAGGAAATACACTGCATAAAAAAGGTAATGGTGCTCTACCTAAAACAATTATTTTTTTAAAACAACAATGACCAAGCATTTTCTTATGGGAGTATGTCAAATAAAGTTATAAAGAACCTTTCAAAGAAATAAAAAAAGTTAAGAACAAATTGAGGCAGAAGTCTCCAAAAAGCTAAAAACAATTAGTCTCGGCAAAATTTTAGTTTTTATAAAAAGCGTGTAATTATTTTACCGAATCATATCGAATATTGCATACCAAATATAATACTATATCAGAGAAATTCAATTAAGCGGCGTATATGTTCGGTTTTTATATTTGAAAAATTATCGTGTAACTTGCAATCTCTTTATTAAAATATTTGGTTTTCAAACTATCACAACTATCTATAAATTAGATAGATCATAGTAAGACTAATATTTAGTTGCCAACCGAGCAATCATAATCATTTTTCTACTGTTTAGTAGTACGTTTTAGAATAATAAAATAATTTCATTGAGCATAATTGAGTATTTTTGTCTCGTATTAAGTTTCAATAAGATATATCTACTCAAGTTAGAATTAATTTTTGCTTTATTTTATTTTCAGTAAATTTCTTTCGGTAATGAGAGGCTTCTGGGCCGCAATCGAATGTTTTCCATAGCTCTTTCCGATAAATTAAGAAGCGGTATACTTTATGTTTGATACAATTAATGTACATAATCTTTAAAATCTATAATGATTGTATTGCTTAATGGAAAACCTTCTTGATTACCGGTTTCTTGTCAGTTTCAGCTTCCATTTCAAGCCACACGAGATTTAAGTGGAGGTAAAATGTCTTTTTCGGTTCCTTTTTGGGAGCCGACAAGGATTTGGACTTCTGGCAATTAGACTTTAATTATGAACTCTTTCTTGTTGGATAACCATTAACTCTTTCAGCCTCAAACAATTTATCAACATCTCACTCCTCCTTAAATAACTCAAACAAAATGATATAACTGGTAATGAGAAATAAGGAATTGATCAACTGGAATATTAAAGCTGTGGGAGTAGAAATGCCAAAGTCTCTCAAACCGCTTTATAGAAAGTAGAGTTGGGAGAATTTACCAACACTTCACGAAATTTAAACAGTCCAGAAACTGAAATCAAAGCGGCGCTTGGAAGCTAAAAAGATCCGAAATTCACCCAAGACAGATAAAAAAAGTATTTAGTATTCTTAGGGATCTGTCCGAAAGTATCTGCAGAAAGGTAGGCCGAAGAGAATTTTTCAAATTTTCAAAAACTTCTTGTTACCCTCGCCACAGCTGCCAGAAGATTTCACGACCCAACTGATGACTGTGTGGTAACAATTTTTATGGCCCACCCTGATATTTCTATGAAAACCTGTCTAATTTAACTGAACAATCAATTTCATCTCAATCGTATTCTCTCGTGTAGACGATTGTAAGAGACTGTAATATTTGAGTAATAGAAAACCTTTTTCGTCTTTGCATAGCCTGGTACAAATACGAAATTGTGCAAGATATATGTTTCATGCCATGCACCCATTCAACATGGAAAACATTTGAAGTCCCAACCATGCTGCCTTGAATGATTTTATTGTCAACCCATATTTTCTCCGACCCAACCTTGCAGGAAGTCACTTACCGGTCCCTTACACAAAATTTATGTACATGTACACGAACCTGCACGAGTTTAGACGAAAATAAGGGTCAACAACATTCGTAAAACACCGTCCGACTTATGTTGTGTTTTTGTTCACACTTCTTCTTTTACCTTTATTTTTATTTATAATCTTTCCGTGTACGGCTTATCTGATTCTGACCAGTTAATAGAATATACAAACTTCTCAGATAGATGTTTTCCAAAAAAAACAGATATATATATTTTTAATAAGTGCAAAGCAGGTCAAAGATCAATCCACACGTTTATTACTGATATCTATAGTAGCACAAGGGGGAAACGAAGTCATCATCTAAGACAAAGCAGAAACCAATATCCAAGCAATAAAACCACTGAATGGTTTAAGAATTCTTATGTCAATAGACATATTTTTAAGTAAAACAAGGAGTAAATGGTTTTTAGAATTTTGTATTTATTAGAGCTTTAGCAAAATTATTATATATTACTTATTTTTTTCTTGTAAGTTTGGAATGCATCTTTTATCCTAAGAAATAAAGATAATTTCTTTATTATTATTTATTTAAAATGAAATATATACTATATTTATATGGGGTCGGTATCACAAAGAGAAATTATCTTGCAGTTCAATTTTATTTCGGTAAACAGAAATCGAGTCCTTCTGTGAATTTAGCAGATGAAATCAGATTAAACCTTTTTTTTCGAGTACATAATGACATCAGAGAGAGCAAGCTATTAAATCTTGCTAAGTACCTGGTATAGTTTTCTTTGTAATGATTAGGTGTACAAAACATTTACCAGCATTGATAGCTCTTAGTGTCATAAAAGCCAACGATTTATAAACGACCATCAAAGGAGTGTTTTAGAGAACTGAAGTGGGAAAGCAGATTTCTCTGTCAAGTTGAGTGACGAAAAGAAAACGTTTATGAAAAAAGCGATGTATTTGAAAGTGAAATGAAACTTTACGTAGGTATGTTTTACTCTAGTGTCAGGAAGAAAAATTCTAAGCCTAGAAAAACAGATACTTCGTTTTTTTTTGCTCGTCCTTTGGTTTATATATTTGTCACAAAGCATATTTTAAACTTGAATGAAAATTCAGATATACTTCGTCCTTTCATCTCGCGTGTTGGTTTATACTTTTATAAATTTCGAAAGTGAATCAGTATAGCAGCACCATTGTTGCATATCTTTTCTTTTTTAACATAAGGATTTTTGTTTATAAAAACACGTCTTAATTACTTTTACCCTCTTCTAAATTTCTTTTAAATTTCATCGTCAGTAAACATTTAACAATTAGAATACAAGTTCAAAATTTCTATCAATTGCCGATGGAAAATAAGAAAGATTATTTAATTGTTTTAGTCACATCTCTTGAGTAAAAATAAAAAAGAACAACAAAACTTTCTTGATATAAAATGTTTTAATTTGTTCAACCAATTAATGTTGAAAAGAATTAGTTTTTGCGTGGTCGACCGGTCTGTTGAGTGAAACTTGTCAAATTGACGCTTCAAATTAGTTTTTTTTTTCGCTTTACTGAAACACTTACACCATATTTTGTTGCTGGCATTGTTTTATATGAAACTGTTTTGTCAATTAATCCGTCTTCCAAAACGATTAACAAAGCGGGAACTAGACGCATATTGGATTGGTTTTTATATTCCACGGACACTATCTATCACATCGATCATAACTAGCGAGTACGGTAGCCAATCAAATCATAGAATTCGCGATAGATAGTTACTAGATTTTTTCTAACTGAACATAAATCTGTTGACTGAAATTTTTAAACGAAACTAGGAACTTAAAACTGACTATGATTATTTTGGTTTATTTTCAGTTTAAATTCCAAAGGTACTTTGAACTACTTTGAATAAACTTTCAGTGAGTGATCAACGAAGACTTTAACCACGGCGAGAGGAAAAGTGACAAAAGAAAGACAATAGATTCAAAAAATGAACTGCACTTTAAACAGCTCTCTGTATCCTCTTCAAAATGCCTTTGCATGTAACAGAACGCACGATAACTATGGTTACCACCCGTTGTTTACAAAGATTACCGTTCCAGTGTTTATCATCATTATATGTGTTGCGATATCAGGAAGTCTAATGGCCTGTGTGTCCATATTACTAAACAAAAACTTACGAAAATCTGCCACCAACTATTTCATATTTTCTCTTGCCCTCTCGGACTTGATAACTGCCAGCGTTGTAATGACCTTCGACCTTGACCAGTTTCTTCACAAAGGAAGATGGTCCTACAATGTTATTTTGTGCGAAGCGTGGATGACGGCTTACCTTCTCGCAGTACCAACCTCAATCATGAGTTTGCTTGCTATTAGCGTCGATCGCTACTTGACCTTAAGAGATCCTCTGAACCAATATCGCGCGACGCGTTTGGTAACGCGTAAGCGCGCCGCAACTCTCCTCGGTTTTTTGTGGCTCTACTCCGTGCTCTTTGCACTTCTCCCGATCCTGGGATGGAAAAAATCCTCAACTGATAGCAGTGTCAGGCAGGGATACTGCATTTTAAATTCCAGTGAAGTTTATTCAGTACTTAGTTCTGCAGTAAACTTCCTATTACCAGTCCTAATCATGTGCGTCATCTACTTCCGAATCTACCGTATAGCACGTGAAATGAACTGGTTACGAGTTGTCATGGCGACCGAAGACAAAACTCTTCAAACTGAAGCTGAAGCCGGCGCCAGTTCCCCTCCACAAGCACCGAACCATTCTAAACGTAATCGCAAGTTGATACAGCGGAACCTGAAAGCTGCCAAAACAATCTCCGTTTTGGTGTCCACTTTTTTCATCTGCTGGGCTCCCTACACTGTGCTCAGTATTGCTGGTGTTTTTGTCAACTACAAAGATTTCGTGATTCCACATGAAGTAATGTCCTCATTGCTGCTTCTTGGATATCTAAATTCCGCCCTTAACCCATTTCTGTACGTATTTCACAACAAGAAGTTTTTGGAGCCGTACAGCAGGTGAGTTTATAAGCTACTCGTAAATTCTATTTTACTAAATAATAGACCACCACCCCCCCCAAAAAAAAATCAGAACCCCCTGACAGAAATATTTCTCTGAATATGAGTACCCTCGAACGCATGTTTTTATAAAATAGTTCAGATAGTATACCTGTGTTCTGATTGGTCAACAAGTGTGCTTTCGTAGCGCTATGAAGCAAGAAAATTACGTTTGGCTAGTGCCAGGTTATGAAAATTTGCAGTTTCGTGAAATATATAAATTTATAAGCGCTGTTAAAACACTTAGTATATCATCTTTTTCTTTGTTAAGTCGGAAATTATAATTTTATAAAAGAAATAAAACTGAACTCGGCAAAGTTTGTGAGAATTATTCAGCAGGTGAGATTCTCCCAAACGATTACCTCGACCCTTCTTCAAAACATTTTTTTACAAAACATATAAAATCGAGGAATAAAATGCTTTTTGGAAGTTAGTTAAAAACATACGTTTTCGTGCGACGATTGCATCTTCAGGTTTGTACCTTTTATCAACTTTTCTATCTCTTCATATTTTTTCACTTATTATTCAAACTTGCTTAATTTGTATCAGAAATTATTTCTTCGTCTTGTTATACTTTTTTACACACTTTCGTTTTAAACATTTAGAAATGTGTCTGTAACTGAGTGGACAAAAAAAATCCATACTGCGAAATCAAACTCGCGAGACTAGCTAAAACGTGCAGAATGCAAAGACAAGATGATATCCACCAGACCGCGGGCTCAACCCAGGTGAAGAAACGCAAAATAACTCGCTACTATGATTGGTTATAACCGCTGATCTCAGTGTGAAAATGAACGGGCTGGCTCACGGAGCTCTTAGATTTACAGTCGATTTAAATAAGCTTCACCATTCTAAGCTACTCATAAACTTACTCACTTACTCACTCACTCATACCCTTAGCCTCCAGTGAGGCATGGGCCGACGACCTCCCTCCTCCACTTCTCCTGAGCAGTGCTTCGGAGCTGTGCCCAAGTCCATTTAGCAGTTCTCATCTCAGCCTCCAGACCTCTTCTCCAGGTGTTCCTTGGTCTTTCTTCTTCTGCTGCCCTGCGGGTTCCACCTCAGTGCTTGGTGCTGAATGCACTCACCTCATCTCAGGGTGTGCCCAATCCATCGCCATCTCCTCTGTCTAATTTCTTCTTCGATTAGGTTTTGTTGGGTTGCATTCCAGAGGTCCTCATTTCGAATGGTCTTTGGCCAAAAGATCTTCAAAATGTTTTAGAGGCAACGATTTATGAAGGTTTGCAAGGTGTTCATGGTGTGTTTGGTCACTCGCCAAGTTTCTGAGCCATAAAGAAGAACTGCTTTTACATTTGAGTTGAAGATTTTGCTTTTAGTCTTTCTGTGGATGAGATTTGAACCCCATGATGTTGTTTAGGTTTCGAAATTCAGTCCTTGCTTTGCCAATGCGAGCAGTAACATGGGTGTCTGTGCCTCCTGATTCATCAATGATGCTGCCCAAGTAAGTAAAGGTATTGGTGGTCTGTAGACGTTTATTGTCAAGCAGTACAGGTGAGAAGACTTAGGGTGGATCTTTAAGATTTTTTTGCCTTTGTAGATCTTCAGACCTGTCCGGAGCGAGTTTGTATTGAGCAAAAATGTCTTTTCTTGCATCTGGCATTGGTTGTGCGACAGTAGAACAATATCGACGGCATCGTCATGGTCTTCTAGTTGTTTTGTAAAAGCCCATTGGATTCCATTCTTCCTGGAATGTATTGTGGTTGTCATTATCCAGCCATACTCATACATGTGAATATATAATTGCATTCTATTACTCGTAATCCAAACAAAACTTTCAAACTTCAAATGCATTGTTTAATTTTCCTGTGTTCTGTTTCAAGGTTTTTCAGTCAGTTAAGGATACACAGACCCAAACTGCTCAGAGGTCACAAAGGCTCGCTGACATCAACAAAGGAGAGCCATTCCCTCAATAAGAGTCGGCGAAAGACAAGCGCTATTAGCATCAGCAGCGTCCGACTGACGTCATACTCCAGTCAACCCAGCGGCCATCTGCGATGAGTTCGGACCCATTTCACCAATTTTGCAAACTTCAAAAAGACTGGGCCTGGTTTTTCAAACAATCTTAGAAAGCAAGCTCAAAATACTTGCACAATTCAACATTGAATGTCTTGGAAGCTTTTGAGAAACAATACAAGCCGCACAACTCTTGGGATTCTAGCTCGCTTTTGTAAAAGTTAATTAAAGTTGGTACAAGGCAAGGTTAGTACAAATATAAAAATAAATGTAAACCATTCATTACCTTTCGACACACTCGTCCACAAAAATCTGTTTAGTGCCCTGAGAGCGAGGAGGTCGAATCCACCTCTCCTAGTTTGTCGTCTTGCCTGCCAACCACTACACCGTCAGGGGCCGCAACACATTCTGATGACGTTAGTAGGTTAGTGACATAAGGATCGAACTCTTTCTTCATTCAACCATTAATATTTTTGCTTCTACAAACTTTAAGTGTCTATATGGCAAAGGTCGGTTATCTTTATATTGCGTAAAAACAGTTTTCAATTCCGTCCTATTTTCACCACAAAATCGAGCTTTAAAACTCTCACGCCAGCCGCGTCCAATGAAGATGGCCGGGAGATGCTACTGGGTCGCTATTTCGTTTCACTTTTTATTCTATTTCCATACAAACCCGATTATTTTTGGCGTAAATAATCCAAAAAATTATGAGTGTGTATGAAGACCCAGACGTAGCAACTCGCGGTCATGTTCGTTGGGCGTGGCCGACGCGGGAACTTTAAAGCTCGATTTTATAGCGAAGCAGTTTACGGAACCGAAACAAATTTTTTGGGAATAGTATAAAGTTACCAGTAACACAAAAACTCTGTAGGCCGTATAGACACATTTTTACTGAAACAAGGTTTTTTACTAAAGAAATCACGAAATTTCGAGACACTGGAAAGGTTAGCACACACTTTAAAACTTTCTTCACAACACATCCAAGACATATTGTTTAATTAAGTGGCCTTAACGGAACTCGAAGCCACGTCTGGTCTTCCAGTTTCTAGTCAGGCGTGCTAACTACTCCACCATGCGTTAGGTTCCACCACGTTGGCAATACAGCAGTTTTAATTATGTTAGTTGGTTAGAAGCGTGAGAAACGATAGGCTCAACTATATCTTCTATCGAGTGAGTCTATTTGCCCCTATAGCTTTACCCCTATTCAGACTGGGCTTTTTTGGTCATCATGAGACTGGGGACATTTGTGTGACCTTTCCGCCAAAGTTGACTCAGCTTTCCATCCTCCCGAGGTCGGTAAAATGAGTACCAGCTTCTGCCGGGATCTAACCTGCGATGGATTAGTGCCCCGTCCAGGGGGAATCAATGACTTTCATCCGCTTAACACTACAGGAACTAGAGATAAGCACCGGCTCCAATGGGCGACCTAGGCTCGTAAATTGTTCAGCTATGAGACTGGTGGAGGCATTTTGAAGACACCCTCCGTTTCTTCTCGACCATTAACGCTACGTATGTTAAACTTACACCAGTAATTAAGCTTAGTTATACAAACTTTTTCCTAAATTTAAACGTCAGCTATGACGTAACATGACGCCACAAACTCTCCCACATGGATTTTCATTTCCATCTTGGATTTTTGAAAACTTTTAAAACGTTGCCAAGAATTCTTTTCTTGCAACAGATTTGCTAGTTTACGGTAGAAATTGAGTTTAGTGATCTTTTTCTCTCACTTTAAATCAGAATTAACATAAAGTAATGCAAAAGAAATGAAAAATGACCAAAATTGCATAGAGCAGTAATACAAAACTTGGTTGTCATGGAAATGGCTAAAATGCTGATCATCAACTGACCACCTGAAACTGCTCCCAAATAAATGTTAGGAAAAGTCACCAGGCGTCATGACAGCAGATGCAATCGTTCTGAGGTAATAAAGGACATTAATCAAGGTGTCCTCAAAATGCTCCCCTTCCAATCTGAATAGGGTTAAACGAGGAGGCGTGTTCTACTTGGGGCACTAAACCAATGTTTTCTGTCATGTGTGTAGAAAGTTTGTAAAGTGTGTGCATTGTTTCAACATTACAATATTAGAAAATGCATTATTTGTCTCATGTCCAAATTTATTTAGTTTCACACAAAGTTAACAGTTTTAGTTACAGTTAGAGCGAAAGAACTTGGGTCTGACTAATTGCTAAAAGAAATCCCAGAAGGCAATGCTGCGATGGGCTCCTCGTTTCAAAAAAAACCTCTTCAACTACTGTGATGGGGGCTCTACCTAGTTCATATGGACGCTCCTAGTGATGAGCTTCTGGTTATACTGTATAAGCTACAGCTGCTTCTAATTTATTACCGTAATACTG
>JAOCPT020087322.1:0-14255 GCA_026546935.2 Palythoa grandiflora | reverse complement strand
CATGGTCATGCTGCCTTATGATCATCCTGCCCTGTGATCATCCTGCCCTATGTTTATCCTGCCTTGTGATCATCCTGCCCCATGAACATCCTGCCCCATGGTCATCCTGCCTTATGGTCATCCTGCCTTATGATCATCCTGCCCTGTGATCATCCTGCCCCATAAACATCCTGCCCCATGGTCATCCTGCCTTATGTTCGTCCTGCCTTATGATCATCCTGCCCTGTGATTATCCTGCCCCATTAACATCCTGCCCCATGGTCATCCTGCCTTATGATCATACTGCCCCATGGTTATCCTGCCTTATGATCATCCTGCCCCATGGTTATCCTGCCTTATGATCATCCTGCCTTATGGTCATCTTGCCTTATGATCATCCTGCCTTGTGATCATCCTGCCTTATGGTCATCTTGCCTTGTGATCATCCTGCCTTGTAATCATCCTGCCTTGTGATCATCTTGCCTTATGATCATACTGCCCCATGGTCATCTTGCCTTATGGTCATCCTGCCTTAAGATCATCCTGCCTTATGGTCATCCTGCCTTATGGTCATCCTGCCTCGTGATCATCTTGCATTATGATCATCCTGCCCCATGGTCATCCTGCCCCATGATCATCCTGCCCCATGATCATACTGCCCCATGGTCATCATGCCTCATGCTAATCTTTACCTATAGTCATCTTGTCCTACATTGTGGCTATCCCACCCCACATTTGGTTATCTGTGTTTGCCCCTGGAAACAAAACATTTTCCCAGTGCATTCGAACATTCTCTCGTGTTAGGCCAACAATTTCCCAAGACATTATGATTATTTAATCATTATACAATTCCAGTTGCCTGCATCATTGAATTGTATAGTACATAACACAAAGCTCTTCTTTGAATTTTTAACAGAGTTCAGAAACAAAGAAAATCAAGACAGAAGAAAAATTAGATGACCCCACCATGGAGGTTGATTTAGCTGCTACAGAAGAACCAGCTGAACATGGTAATAAATGCAATAGATTGGAACCTCAACAAGATATTGAAAAATGCAGTAAAGAAACAGAGGAAGAGACAACAAGTAGCAAGTCGTCTCCATCAGAGACAACAGATAGCAAGTCATCTCCATCAGAAAAGCAAAGCCAAAAACAAGAGAAAACCAGTAATAAGGAAGACACAAAAGAAAATGGCCAGAAACCAGTTTTTCATAGCTTTTTTGGTAAGTGATTTTTCTTTCATCATTGAATTACCACTAGCTATTTTACCAGGGCTTTCATTAACCCTATGCAACTTATGGCCAAATATAATAATTATAATAATAATTATTTTAATCTTCTAAAAAATAGAAATTCTTTTTACATCTGTCCAGCAATTGTTGAAATTTTTATCAGAGCTTTCAGCTCCTATCCAGAAGCCTTTGTCAATGATGTTGTCTGATCATTGGTGACCAGTCTTCATTAGGGCTTTAACAAATGACAGCAATGCCAACGACAACTGCTCAGAAAAAATATATTTTTGGTTTGCTGTTTGCTCCGTTCTGTAGGTCATTAGGTTTTTGTTTTCTCTGCCTTTAGCTTTTTGAACAGAAAAAGAGCAAAAGTTCTTCCTTGAAGATAAACAAATACTGAGAACATTTTTGTTATCACTTCCTCATCATCCCAATAACTCCAAAATAGGTCTTTTCACATTCTGTTTCTAGCGACAACAATGTGCAGGTGCTCAGCTCGATGCATTCCAACGTGCGGTTATTCTATTTACTATTGCCATAACTGTTGCCGTTGCCGTCGTCATATCTTAAACTCCTTATTAAATAGATGATAACATGGCTCTGTAGACTGGGGCTAGCCGGTAGCCAGAGTCTTATGCTGGAGGATTGATTCATTTCAGTCATGCTGCTTTAAATCTTTATAATAGTGTATAACTGAACTAGTGTTAATATTGCTATCATTTTTATATCACTCGGAGTTTGTTGTTACATATGAATAGTATCCTGAAATAAATAAACTGATGCAACTCGATGAAATCCAATGATTCAATGGCTATCTCCTTTGGCTTTTCTTTGCCTCTAGCTTTAGATCCCCATAAAAAAAGAATTTGATGCTAACTAATTTAAATTTCCATGTCTTCTATATTACTACATTTTCCACAATATATTTCTCTGGAGTTTTTCCAATAAAACAATCTTTTGAGAATAAAAAATGACCATACTGGCATTATGCACTCATCTGTTTCAGTCAAACCAAATGAACCAAAATGTTGAAAAATTAATGAGTTTGAGCTGCTGTAGCAAAAAAACAATTTGATCAAAATCAAAAAATTTTTTGCAGAAGTACTTCAAATTATATGTTAAATGATTTGAGCAAAAAAAAAATTAGTGTTAGTTGCACTTTTAAAAACTGAATACAACTTATACAAGAACAAAAAACAATGTGACAAACTTGGAAAAACATATTGATTTTTTACCCAAAAATGGGGCTTGACTTGCACACAGTATCGACATATACATGAACAAATGTGGTACTGTATGGTATTACTCTTAATTTTTATTATCTTTAATCCTTATTTTATCAAAACCTGATATTAGCACCAAGAACTAAAGTCAAAAAAGAATGCAAAGAGGATGAGATAAAGGAGAAGAATCCTAAAGACCAGGGTGACAAAAAGGAGGTCCAAACACCACCCAAACAAAGCAGGTAAAAACTAGTAGCATGTACACACTATGTGTCAGTAGTTTAAATAGTACTGGCAAAAAAACCCAAACTTTTCAAGGTTTGTGGTTTGTAGTGATTATGTCTTGATGGAGGCTTAATTTATGTCAAATAACATAATTATGTTCTAGTTTTTACTCCCTCCATTTACTTCCTCCATTTATCATTTTAACAAAATTACATGTTTAGAGGCAATACAATGCATTAAAACGTGGTGCATATACACAGGATTACGATACAATATAATTTCATTTGTACAATTCATTATGTACAATATGATTATTACAATAAAGAGAATAATTTTTCTGAATAAAATAAATAGATAGATAAATGTTGATATGAAGGGAGTGGCTACCAATTCTCTTGAGCCAGTGGCAAGAAAAACGTTTTATCTTTTTGTTATTCTCTTCACTCTTTTTCTTTCTCTCCACTTATCTTGCACTTCTCTCTTTGTTCTATCCCTCACCTGAGGTTACCCTACTTATACTGCAGTCCCCAGCCCTAGTCTTAACCTCCTGAACCCTAAGGCCCCAACTCTAACCTCAATTTCCCCATCTTTTCTTCACTACTCGTTCTTTTTTGTACTCACTGACTCAAACTTGAACTTAGAACCTTTGGTTTCTCTTGACCTCTTCCATATCCACTATGCCACACAAGGAATTGATGCAAACTTGGCAACATTTCTTCACATATTTCTCATTTTTTATTTAAAAATGTACAGTATTATTTTAAAAATTGAACCAGTTTGAAAAGTACTAACCAGTTTAAAAATTTTTGAATTAAAATTGAATCAGAACACATGCGCCAAAGGAGTACAAAATGAATAAAAATGCTACGGTCTGTCCACACTCTGTTAAGTTTATTCATTTTCGTTTTACTGCTGTTTCAGTAACAAAGAGCTGACCAGAGATGATGCTCCAGTTGAAGCAATTAATTACAAACCAGAAACGAACACCTATCATCCAATTAAACATGCATGTTGGAGGCATGGGGAGAAGTATGCTTTTACATCATTGTACAGTAAATCTTTAGATGTGCATGTTCATAAGCTCAGTTGGGATTTGGGTTTATTGCTTACAGTAACTGTAAAACTCAAGATCTTCAGCAGGGGCAGGAAAATCCAACTAGTGTGATTCCTGGGACTTGAAATTAGTCCTCCGACAAGTAAAGAAAGTCACATACTAACCTGTCAGTCTACCATTATTTGAGATCAATCTGCCAGGACCTAGCTGACACTTGTTTACAAACTTTTCCTTTACTTATTTTAGTTTTTGGCAAAGAAATCAGATCCTAAACTGAATACAGTATCAATGATCATTTAATGATAGGTCAGTGATTGAGCTCAACAAAGTAAACTCATTCACACAACATGGTTTTAAAAGGGAGATTAGTGACTAGTTTGTATGAGTACGAAGACAAATTTTTCGGGTAATAGCTTATGAATCAAAGACTGGTTCTCTGTAAGACCGTACTAGGCTGGACTAGTTCCCTGGAAAATTGTTCCACCCCTGCTTCAGATCAAGGTATTACTCATTTTTGTTTTTGCACCATATTATTAAATGCACTTTGTTGTCCTTGCATTTGTCTTTTATCGAATATTTTAACTTGTAGTATAACTGTTAATTTTAATACAGAAAATCAGAGTTTAAAAAAGATCTATCAAAAACCTTATTAACACTTCATAATCAAGTTCCCTGTGTCATCTTTTTTGTAGGGTTCCATATTTAGCAGTGGCAAAAACCTTTCAAGCCATAGAGGAGACATCAGCGAGGTATAATATTTTATTTTATTTCGTAGTGTAAAAAATGTTTGAGGCTCACAGTTACTTTTTTTCATTCCAGATTGAAAATAATGTCAATTTTAAGCAACCTGTTCAGATCTGTTATTGTGCTGTCACCTAACGACCTTCTGCCATGTGTTTACTTGTGTCTTAATAAGGTCAGTCTGTTTATATGATAGTTTTTCATAATATAAGCAGAGGAGGGCGGCAAGGGGTTGGGGGGACATGGCTCCCGCAATAAGAAACTAGGGGAGGCCATCATCCATATATTTACCCTAACAATGTTACCAAATATTTCTTATGTTTTTATTATACCTGATCATGTAACTAAAAAAAACATTGTATATTTTCTAAAATTACTTGAAATGCAGTAATGTGTACATTGTATTCAAGTTATATTTTTCATATTTTTCATATCAGACTTGTTATTGCATAATTCTTGAATTTAATATTTTGCCATTCATCCCTTCCAAATAAAACGAATTCTAAAGTAGTAGTAACCTACCAAACTTCCTTCCAAACCTCAACACTACCAAACGTCCTTCCAAACTTCTGCACTACCAAGCTTACTTCTAAACTTCTACACTGCTAAATTTTCTTCCAAACTTTCATACTACCAGACTTCCTTCCAAACGTCCACACTACCAAATTTCCTTCCAAATTTCCACGCTACCAAACGTCCTTCCAAACGTCCACACTACCAGACTTCCTTCCAAACTTCCATACTACCAAACTCCCGCACTACCAAACTTCCTTCCAAACTCCCACACTACCAGACTTCCTTCCAAACTCCCACACTACCAAACTTCCTTCCAAACTCCCACACTACCAAACTTCCTTCCAAACTTCCACACAACCAAACTTCCTTCCAAACTTCCACACAACCAAACTTCCTTCCAAACTTCCACACTACCAAACTTCCTTCCAAACTTCCACACAACCAGACTTCCTTCCAAACTTCCACACAACCAGACTTCCTTCCAAACTTCCACACTACCAAACTTCCTTCCAAACTTCCACACTACCAAAATTCCTTCCAAACTCCCGCACTACCAAACTTCCTTCCAAACTTCCACACAACCAGACTTCAAAACTTCGACACTACCAAACTTCCTTCCAAACTCCCACACTACCAAACTTCCTTCCAAACTCCAACACTACCAAACTTCCTTCTCAACTTCCACACAACCAGACTTCCTTCCAAACTTCCACACTGTCAAATTTCCTTCCAAACTCCCACACTACCAAACTTCCTTCCAAACTTCTGCATTACCAAGCTTATTTGTAAACTTCTACACTGCTAAACTTCCTTCCAAACTTCCACACTACCAAACTTCCTTCCAGACCTCCGCACTACTAAATTTCCTCCCAAATTTCCACACTACCAAACCTCTTTTCAAACATCCACACTACCAACTTCCACACAACCAATATTCGAAAGTTCCACACTTTCACACTTTCAATATTCCTTCCATACATCCACACTTCCAACCTCCGTACTACCAACATTCCTTCCAAAGTCCCACACCACCAACACCACCAAACGCCCTTCCAAACGTCCACACAGCCAAACTTCGAAACTTCCACACTTCTAAATTTCTACACTGGCACATTATTAATATTCCTTCCAAACGTCCACACTTTCCAACCTCCGTACTACCAACATTACTTCCAAAGTCCCACACCACCAACACCACCAAACGTCCTTCCAAACGTCCACACTACCAAACTTCCACTCTACCAAACTTCCATACTACCAAACGTACTTCCAAACGTCCACACAGCCAAACTTCAAAACTTCCACACTTCTATCCACACTGGCACACTTTCCAACCTCCATACTACCACTTTTCCTTCCAAAGTCCCACACCGCCAACACCACCAAACTTCCTTCCAAACGTCCACACAGCCAAACTTTGAAACTTCCACACTTCTAAATTTCCACACTGCCACACTACCAACATTCCTTCCAAAGTCCCACACCACCAACACCACCAAACGTCCTTCCAAACGTACACACTACCAAACTATCACACTACGAAACTTCCTTCCACACGTCTGCACAATCAAACTTCAAAACATCCACACTTCTAAATTTCCACACTGCCACACTACTAATATTCCTTCCAAACGTTCACACAACCAAGATTCAAAACTTCCATACTACTAAATTTCTATCAAAACTTCCTTTCAAACGTCCACAGTACCAAACTTTCATACTTGCAAATTTTCACAGCCCCAAACGTCCACAATACCAAATTTCCACACTTCCATACTACCGAACTTCAATACTCCACACAACAAAACTTTGGAACGTCCACACTACTAAACTTGCTCCTTAAGTTCTACGCTACTAAATTTCTTACCAAACGTCTACACTACCAAACGTTTTCACACTACCATTTTTTTTTCAAACTTCAACGCTTCCACACTTCTGCTTTACTAAACTACCTTCCAAATGCCTACATTGCCAAGGTTACTTCTAAACGTCTACACTATTAAACTTCCTTCGAAACTTCTACACTACTAAATTTCCTCCCAAACGTCCACACAACCAAATTTTCACGATAACTAACTTCCACACTTCCTTACCACCAAATTTCAAGACTTCCATACCATTAAACGTGCAGACTTTCAAACTTCCTTTCACACTTCCATGCTACTAAATTTCTATCAAAACTTCCTTTCAAACGTCCACAGTACCAAACTTTCATACTTGCAAACTTTCACAGCCCCAAACGTCCACAATACCAAATTTCCACACTTCAATACTACCGAACTTCAATACTCCACACAACAAAACTTCGGAACGTCCACACTACTAAACTTGCTCCTAAACTTCTACGCTACTAAATTTCTTACCAAACGTCTACACTACCAAACGTTTTCACACTACCAATTTTTTTTTCAAACTTCAACGCTTCCAAACTTCTGTTTTACTAAACTTTCTTCCAAATGCCTACATTGCCAAGGTTACTTCTAAACGTCTATGTACACTATTAAACTTCCTTCGAAACTTCTACACTACTAAATTTCCTCCCAAACGTCCACACAACCAAACTTTCACGATACCTAACTTCCACACTTCCACACCACCAAATTTCAAGACTTCCATACCACTAAATGTGCAGACTTTCAAACTTCCTTCCACACTTCCATGCTACCACACCACTAAACTTCCAGACTTCAATCTTCCACATCACAAAAAGTCAAAACTTCCACATTTTTAAATGTTCACACTGCTAGACTATGAATGACACTTTGAAACTACAGCGCCTCGACATTACTACTTTCTGCAAAGTAGTTTTTGTGCATTCCATTTTAATGACGTGTTCTGTGCTCTTCTACCCGGAGAAAGAACCGAGATTTGTTGATCTCAGTCTGACTTAGAGGGTTTTCTCCAGGAACTTCATCTTCCCTTCCTCTGCAAAATTGACTTTCACACGGAAATATTAGCCACTGGCTGGGAAGAATGGACAGCTACTTCCTTCACAAAAGACTTTGAACAATATTTATTTCTTTACAATAAATAAATTGGTTGCACTGCCTCGCTAAAATGTTCTTCAGACTAATGATGACCTAGATGACAAAGGAATGCAACGGAATTCATTTTGAGTCTCAAGTTCCAAAATTTCTAAGGCATTTTATTTGGCTTAGATTTTACTTTGTTTCCTATCGTGACATAATTAGTTTTTTAAAATCTTTTTAATGACTTAATTCTTGTGTAGCTTGCTCCTGCATACGAAGGAATAGAGTTGGGTATTGGAGAAAATATTCTCATGAAGGCAGTAGCAGAATCAACAGGTAAATACACAGTATCGTTGTATTGTAACAAAAATCATACCTGAAAAACCCAAAAGTATAAAAACCTATATATATCTAGGTGAAAAATATCAAAGTTAAAAGCCAGTGATGCTGTTTTGTTAATCTACAGTAGCGAACAAAAAATGAGTTAAAGCCAAGATCCATTCCTGCAGAAATTGCACGAACGATCGTTTTGTTCGTGTATCGGTTATTCCAATTCGTTTTTGCATAAACCATTTACCGTTTTCGTTTGTACTTGTAGGAGGCTTTTTTCGGTTCTGATTCCGTAACATTGTAAATCAAACACAAGCACAAAAAGCGCGGTACATCATCATAAAGATGAAGCACAAAAAGTCGGAGGAAAATCACAGTTTTCGATCACTAGAACAGTTCATTGTCTGATGATTACGGTGCTGATGAATCATATAAAATGACAATTCTGATGATGCTTTAAGTCAACAATGTAACAAGTGTTATTATTGATTGGTTGAACGACTACACCAATCAGAGTATTACTATTTCTTGAATTTTTTCAGGTCTGTACTCTGATAGTGTTTTAATGATTGCAAATTGTTAAAATTTTTATTTTATTTCATTCTGAAAATATTGATAGAATGGTTGAATATCCTTTGCTGTGAGTATGTTGTTACTTGCAGTAGTGCATGGAAACAAGTGAGTTTGTGAACTTCAGCTTCTGTTGTGTTTGCCTATTGATGTTTTAGTTTGGAAGATCAGTGACTATTTTAAAATTGTTATAATACATTTAGCGATGCAAATTACTGGTATGTTCTGATCGTGGGAATGCACCCTGTTTTGTACCAAACATGGGGAAATTAAAGTTTACTTTGAAATCAGGGTTATGCAAATCAAAATACTTTAAGCAAAATTATCTTGACGATGAAGACTAGATAAATGAGAGAAATTTTTATTTTTCACAATGCTAAGTGTACATGGCAAAAAAAAAATTGAACCTAACTACTAGTGCGATGTTTGCGATTTTTAGTGTATAAAATCCTATAGAAATTTTAAAACCAATTTTACTTTTAGCACGAGCAGTACTTATAAACGCACTTTGCAAATATATAAGCAATAGAAGATAATTCTGCTTTGTCTTTTGTTTACTGTTTATACTTAAGCGAAGATAAGAAATTATTTTGATAATAATTGCCGTTCCTACGTGCGATTACACTCAGAAACAAGCAGTAGCCACATGCACTGTTTTTGTTGCCTCTTTTTTCGCATGCAGCTAAACTCTAAGCCTGGAACATTAATGTTAAAGGATTCGTGCATGTCATGTATGTTGTTATCTACAATTGAGACCTAGGAAATAGCAAGCACTTTATTCTTATGCCGTTATGGCATTACATCGCTGACAAAATTCATCATTTTCTATTTTCTGCGTCTCATAATTCAATATTCCTTTGTTGACAATTGAACATTAGATTCCCTCCCAATATTCACGTTTCGCATTTCATCATAGAAAATAAAACATGAATGTTGAATTGTGAAACCGCGATGTTGAATTATAAAACATGAATGTTGGATTGTGAATCAGGGGTCAAGTGAGGGAGGGTATTCAATGATCAGTTATCAAACCTGAATGTTAAATTACGAAAGACAGAAAAGGAAAATGATGAATTTTGTCAGCGATGTAACGCTATATACTCTGGACCACATTTACGAATTGTAACTTAAACGTTCTGGGCTTCTTAATTCTTTCTTTCAGAGTGTGTTGCCATGTGTTCTTCAGCCATAGTATTCCGTTTCTTTTGCCTGTCAGGTGCCAGTTGAGGACCTGACTGGTGACGTGTGTTGTTTCAATCCTGATATTGAATATTTTCCACTTAATATTAATCTGATGAGGTATCAACAGTGTCAGAAACCAAAACTACCAGCATTCCAAAATTTGTTTTTACGCATTTTAAGGGTATTTATTAATGAATTCCAAAGATTCGAGATTTTTATTTTCCACATTGTCCAGAGAAGCTGAACTGAAGAACGTGTTGCAAGACTGTCCGAGATAAGGAAGCCCTGATAGGGCTGTTGTCGTTGGTAGTGACAGACAGTTCAATCCGTGTGGAAGTCATCAGAGTCAAGTGAGGAATTTGTGTCCGTTGAATACTAGTATAGTCTGGTTCATGATTACTGATTCATTACCAATCAGTTCTTTCCCTGACCCTGTATAATGATGATAACTCCAGCACAGAATGTCAAGTGGTTGTTACTATCAATGTCAACAGTCCTTTTAAGGACTACCCTAAATCCGGACGACCTCACAACAGGATCTACTGTTACTTCTGAGTTCAAAACATTTACTGTTTTTCAAAAGCACAGCTGATATTCAATTTGCATGTAGGACGGAACATTCAGCAGATCAAGGCAGATGTAGCTGGTAAAGGAGACTTGGGACTTGTGGCAGAGGTAACATAAAGACAACCAAACTGTTTATCCGTTTAGCCCCAGACAGGAATTTTTCCCAACTATAAAAGTTTATACTCTTAGACCCCATGCAAAAATGGCGGCGATTTTTATATTCTTTTGTCAACATTCAAATTAGCCCTAACAGCCTCGTTTAGAGTAACATATTCTTTCGAAAGTTTAACACAAGGACGAGGCTAGTAGGGCTAATTTGAACGAAGACAAAAGAATATCAAAAGCGCCGCCATTTCTTAATAGGGTCTAAAAGCAGTTTTGGGAATTTTGGTTTTTGCATTTCGCAGCAAATTTCACCACATCAATCTGTTATTATTTTCTCGTGAAGAAGTATAGCTTGAAAGGCACAGATACTAGGAATATCGTGTTATTAGTCTTTTTATAGCCTGCGCCGCAGACACTCTATACCTCTGGTATAGTCAGTCTGCGTATTCGTACACAATATGCCGTTTGAGTCGCAATGATATATGTAGTTGCTTATGATTGGTCCATTTCATACACACCGTGTGAGTGGCCTACCGGAACGTGTCACCTGTCATCATGATACGCGAAAAAGAGATTTCCGGTATGTTGTTTTAATTTAGAATTTGAAATTTCATTTGAACTTGTTTATTAATTCCAATTCGCCAGTTGACTGTTGCTTCTGTCGTCGAATTTTGTAAAAAGATTTTCGAAATGCTCGGCAAAATCTAAACTTTTATGCTGTTAGCCTGCACAGCATGCGTTTCTGTTGTTTTTTTGGCAAGATTTTTGCACGCTAGCTATTACAAAGCAAGCTCACCCCAGGGGCCCCATCCCCACGTTTGGAGAAAGAGAAGGAATAAAATAAACGAAACCGTTAAAATCTTGAGCTGAAATACTGAGTAATTATTCACAGAAGTGGAGGTTAATAGACAAGGATATATTTGGCTTTCACCAAGTAATTACATTAGCATAAACCCGACCAGCGAATCGGTGAGAAACATGCTTTTTTTAAAAAAAAAATATTTTCATCCAGAGCCAAGCCGCCGCGCGCATATTCTTTTCTTGTGTTTTCGGGAACTGCCGCATTCTTTAATTCTAAAATTTCAGTTTCTCTGACACCTTTTGGATACCGCGACGCCATCTTGTTTTTCCCGATCACTAATCAGGGAATATCCTGAATATTCACTTTTTAGAGAGCCAATCAGAGCGCACGAAAAACACTATTCAGCGGTTGGGTATATGCTACTGTTGGACAAACTGGAACCCCTAATGAGTCGTTTTTCAGTTTTTCTTATACAGGTAAAAATCTAAAGCGTTTGGAGAAATCTTTGGGGATCTAAAATGTTCAAAACAGACCTGTAACTTCGGTGCTCGACTCCATTTGGTCAGATGAAGCTTAAACCAATCTTCCTAGTCTTATTTTTGCTTCTGGCATGTCGTCTCTGTAGAATGGAATAAGATACTAACCACACCTTTCGTTCGTCCTGACGTTGCTACAGTCTGCCGCAACACACATTTTAGGCATCTTCGACCAAGTAAAACGTTTTTCATCTCATTTCATACTGAAACTACTTTGATATTGTTACAACGTACAGCACTGCAGAATTTGGTTGGCAATTCAGGGAATAGGGTCAGTGTCTTTGGATCTCATGCCCCCATACACTGATCGGACACAAACCATGGTTGCGCTGGCTTTTGCGAAAATGCGTTGTTTTCGTTAAACAATTTGGCTAAATCAAATTTCGTTTTCGCAGAACTGCTAAAAAAATTGAGTTTATCCAAATGTCAAAAAATCGTGCACTTTAGAATTCAGATAAACGTGCAGAGACTGCAGTCACTGTTTTAGTCTAAGGATATGGGTTTTAAGTCCCCCTCACAAAAGGATTAATATACCATAGTTGCCCTTTTCTTGAATAAAATTTCAGTGCATTCAGTGAAAATTGTCACATGTAGAAATTTGTTGCTGTTTCCAGTTCACCACATCGACAAATTTATCTTGTTCAAATCCTTTATCATTTTAGGCTAGTCGTTCCACACAGAGAACTATGTTTGCTCCACCGAAGCTGACAGCATCGAATGTTTTTAAAATCTTGAAAGAAATCGCACTGTTAACCGGACATAGTGTAAGTTATCATCAATTATATTTATTTTACCCTCCAGATGACTCAGATCGTTGATAAAAAAATGCGATCTTTATTACAAAATATTGCGTGATGCAAATTATTGTCAAACATATGCAATTTTTATAGTCATTTTAGCTGGCAATTTGTTTTTTTCGGCAGTTTTATCGAAAAAACAAAGGGTAAGCAACAAGTACGGTTCATTCGTCAATCATTGCAACTTGAATTCCAAAATAAATGTTACACTTTGCATCATCTTTCACAAAGTCGAATTAATTTTCTGCAACTTATATTGCAGCAAAATTTTTATCCGTTTCAATTTGCACAGAGGAATACGGCACATGGTAATTTTCCCTGTCATTGTCTCGCATTGAGCGTTACGCGTTAAATACATGACAAAAATATTAAAATGGTTTATTTTCTTATAGGATCCTTAACCAGAAAAAGTATTCAAAGTCAAATTAACTTACAATTCTTTTGTTAGATGCGTGATATTTATATACGTTTTTGTTTCATTCAGTCACAAACTAAGAAAGTGGAGAAAATCAAAGGAATGTTTGTGGCTTGTCGAGACTGTGAATCTAGATATCTCATCAGGTATGAATTGGTTTTTTTCTTGATCTAAATATCTTACCAGACTGTATGAAATTGGTCTTTTCTTAATTTATCTAGAAACCTCATCAAGTATAAATTGGGTTTTTTCTTAATTAATCTATTTTTGTCACCAGGTATGACTCGGGTCTTTTCTTATAGTATAGGTAATCACATAAGGCCGAGTACTATTAAGGATTAATTGCACGAGTGTTTTGGAAAATTTTCAGAACACAAGTGCAATTAATCTTTAATAGTACGAGGATTCATGCGATTACTTGTTTGTCAATAAAGGGCAAAATTTGTACGAAGGAAAATCACTCGCGCTGTCTATTTTTCTCTGGGAAGCCTGATTACCAAAAATGCCTTCCATATTAATTGATTACCAAAAATGCCCTTGCATATTAATTGATTACCAAAAATGTCCTCTCTCTCAACCAATCAGTGCTCAGTAATTTTGCCCTTTATTGATAAACATAGAAATCACATCAAACTGTATATAAATTTGGTCATTTCTTAATTTAGATATCCTTTCAGGTATAAATTTGATGTTTTTTTAATTAATTTGGCACAGTGCATCTAAAAGGTGCCCTGAAGATCATCTGGCACGACGTCTTCTACAGTGAGGGTCTTAAGGAAGCCATTTTATCTTGCTAAACGGTGATCGAACGCACATAAAACGTTTGTCAAAATCATTAATGAAGGAAAAGTGATTTTCCCACTGATTCAAAATCGTGTTGTAAGATCTGTCGCACCATCAGTGTTCCCACTACTTCCGAAAATCAAGGGTGCCTTGGAACCCCAGTGTCCCAAAGTGGAGGGTCATTTTCAAAATTGGGGGGTCCCCAGGCTCTCCATCTCCCTTGACCACG
>JAOCPT020086428.1:0-14255 GCA_026546935.2 Palythoa grandiflora | reverse complement strand
ACCGGAGTACCCGGAGAAAAACCCTCGGAGTCAGATTGAGATCGACAAATCTCAGCTCACGTGCGGAGACCGGGAGTACAGCTCAGAATACAGAATTTCGGCAAATTGAGCTGCTCTTGCTGCACCCGTGTCTTGGAGCGTTCGTGGAACCTGACAATTCGGCCCGGGACGGAGCAGCTACATTTAGTCAAGGCCTAGGGTCTTGTGAATCAAACAATTACTATAGTTATATCATCAGTTACGACATTTTTTGGAGTTTTAAGAACAGTAGTGGAGGTTTCAACACAACTTTATTGACAGTTCTTTGAACGATTTTAGATAGACTGCATACATAAGCAATTCAGTAAATTACTCCGGGCATTTTTAATTGCTTCCGTGCACAGTCATTTATGAATATACTTTCTTCTTTAACATTTTATAGACTGTTCGAAATTATTCCTAATTGCTGACTACAAAGCACACCTTCATTATATTAATACGAATCATGAAATTACAAAGAAACTTGAATGTAGCGTGAATTAATGCAATTTTGGACAAAACAAAAACATAAACGAAAAACAATTAGCATAAAGCGATAATTTACAAAAAAAACCCTACAAATTTCGTAATCTCAAAAGAACAATTTTTTCAACATTAAACAAATTCTTCAATTAAAACTACTACATAGCATTTCCTAAAGATAAAAAGTTTTCTACTGTTCGTGTAACTAATATCGAAAAAAGCAGAGATTCCAACTTTTTTGAATTCCGTAAATTCTACAAATTTTATATTTAAATTTTATTAACCGTAAACAATTTTAAAAGAATTATATCTAACAACATAGTAAAATATCACGTTTCTTACGTGATAAAGTCTAGTTAATGCCACATTGTTAAATAAGTTTATATAGAATGTAAGTTTTAGTCGCAGGACGGGTGATAATGAATTCTGCCGATGATTGAATCGAGTGTGTGAGCGGGCGGCGGTAAAACACATTGCCATCTTTGCGTAACTTTGCCGCGACATTCAGGAGAAACTTGAGAAACGAGAGCTAGCAAGGTTTGGTCTGGTTCACACAAGTTGATTCTTTGCATCATCGGACAACGTTCAACAAGGGCGTTAAATAGCGCCCCATCAGTAAGAATATTTAGAGAAGTAAAATTTATCAAAGATATAACCTGAATATTCGGGCAGTACTGGATTAGATTAGGGATAAAAAGACTGTCTGAAATCGAAGCTTTCCCAAAAGCACCATATTCAAGTATTTCTAGTCTTGAAAGAGATCTCAGAACGTTTGCCATGGCAGGCGTGTTGATGTTAGAGGACTGATACACACCCAGACACTTGAGATTCGGTGCGTTGCGGCACAGTTTAAAAAGAGCTTCTGGAGTTAATGCCAGACTCCAACGAACGTCCAACATTTCAAGTCTGCTACAGCTGTTTTTTGACACCATTTGAAGCAGTACCTCGTCAGTTACCGCACGTCCGACTCCGCAGTATGAAAGGTTCAAATACTTTAATGTTTTTACTCTTACTATCAAACTCACTAACCCTACGTGCGTGATGTGAGTGCAGGCGGAAATATCGAGCTCCTCAATTGGTACATAAGACCACTCACGAATATGAAAGCAATCATCTCGCACTGGTGTATAACGCAGTAACAAGGTCTTCAGTCCTGAACAGTTATGAAATAAATCTGAAAAAGTTCTTCCGTAAATGTACTTGCATCCATTTAGACATAAAGACTCAAGGGCGTGGCAGCTTTGAGCGATCTTTGAGATCACTTCATCATTCATCATGTCACAGTTGGTACAGTCAAGGATAACTAGTCGCTGCATTTTTGCAAACACGTGAGGGACAATCCCTTTCGATGAGCTTCCACCGATTCCGAGGTACTTCACATTGCAAAAATGACGTGATATTCGTCGCAAAAAGTTGAAATCACCTTTAACTGGTCTTAGCTCAACTAGCTCAAGTTCTGAAGGAAAATCATAACTTATTTCCCTTTTGGTGCCTGGCGGTCTTAACTTTGATCCTCTTCCAAATATAATACATTTTAAGTGTTTGCATTTTCGGCTGAGCTCATTTAGCAAACAGTGTGACACGCGGCAACCTCCCAAGTTAAGTGTTGTCAGTCGATGAGAGAAGCGAGTTCGCATAAGCATATGGAATGTATCTTCATCCAAATTTGCAGCGTATCGTCGAAGATTAACGCGCTTCCACAAAGATCGATCGTAGGCAATTCTTCGCCATATCCAGCATACTTTGGCTACCCGCCCCAGGTCGCTTATACCTAGGAACGAAAAAACTTTCAGAAGAACGACTTCAGGAAGTGTTTCAATTTCCATTTGTCTCAATTTGTGGCTAGATATTAAATTCTGAAACATAAACTACACAGAAATTAATTTTCGATTTCATTTTAAATGTTTTTTGTTCTTTGTTGCGTATAAATTACTGCGTCATAGAGCGTTCGATAATTGCATTAACTATCCAATTTGGGGCTTGTTAATTTCTTCTTGTTCTAATTAACGAGCGCGTGTAACTGATTATGCATGCAAACTAACTGATATGAGCGCGTGACATACAAATTGATGTTGCATGTTACCCTTTGCGCGTTATTTAAAAGTGTTCCGAGTGTTTTTCCCTCACAACAAAAATAAAATTTTTAGTCTTAATAACTTTTTGATTTTTCACATGTAGTTTTGACAGTCATATATTTCAGTTATGCTTCGACGCTCACAAGACAATGACAAAAAAGTTCTTTAGTACTGTAAACTATTTTGAACAACTGCAAAACTTTTTAACTGTGCTAAAAGTGATTGAGCAAAGTTTGGAAAACGCCATTTTAGCGCTCAACGGCGTTTGTACTGCGTACTGATATGTAACAGCTTTTCCATTTCTTTTGACTCTTTTAAATTAATCTGCCATTTTTATTTTTTCCGCCTTAGAGTGTTTTTGTACAGTGCAGTTGTTCAGACTAAAGTTTCTGCGATATACTGACAGTGGTAACTCTAGTAAACTTTTTTAAAAAAAAGTATTTCCACAACATTGTGACATGCTAACAACAATGTCTGTTTTTCTTTAAGACCAACCGCTTCGGCAACAGCTTTATTGTTAAAAATTGTCTCTCGCGTTTTAAATAGCGGCACATATAGTTCAATATATATTTTTTATATATATTTTTACTTTTTATTTTTCATTTTATCATTTTCTTGTAAATAGTCCCCCTTTAATATATTCTTAGATTTTTACATTATTTTAGTCTTATAGCCTCTGCAACATATGTGTAAAATAGTTATAATTCAATCCTTTGGTTGCAACGATTATTAAACAAAGTATTTATCTATCTAAAACACTTACCGCATCCTCCAGGGAACCTAAAAGTCAGAATTCCCGACACGACACTCGGTCCCTTTCCTCGGCGTTTTTGTTGTTGTTTCACCCAATTAGTATAGAATCTACGTTTTCCTTTCCAACCCATGAATGCAAATGTGTCACCATATCTTGTCTTAAGCGAATATGCTCCAAGTTTTCGTAGTTCTCTTAAGGCTTTGTAACCTATTCGGCGTACCCCTTCTTGAATAGCAACAAGAACAGCGCGACTGTTGATAGATATAACACAGTTAGTACTAAACAAGCTAAGTACTTTACGATCTTAAGTGACCCGTGGGGCCGGTGCTTATCTCCGGTTTCTGTAGTGTTAATCGGATGAGAATCATTGACTCTCCCTGGACAATACATTAATCCGTCGTAGGTTAGCCCCTAGAAGAAGTTGGTACTTATTTTACCGACCACGTAAGAAAGAAAAATTGACTCAACTAAATCAACATTTAGTACATAAGCTACTAAATCCAAAACCTATGCCATGCAATGTTTGCTTGGGCTGGTTTTCAGAGCCCCCAACAGAAACTACAAATGTATGCATATTTGCAAAGTAATGCTCACACAAAAATCTATGAACAAACACAACTAAAATCTATACAAATTATTATCAGCAGTTTGTAAGTTATCTGCATTTTTGGGTATCTTTGAATGAACCTATTCATTAGGTATGAATATGAATCATTATAACTTAACTCTTAGGTATGTAAATTAGATATAACTTACTCATTAGGTATGAATATGAGGTATAAGAACTTACTATAGGTATGGATATGAGGTATAAGAACTTACTATAGGTATGGATATGAGGTATAAGAACTTACTATAGGGAAGGATATGAGGTATAAGAAATTACTTACTAGCTATAGATATGAGGTATAAGAACTTACTTACTAGGTATGGATGTGAGGTATAAGAACTTACTTACTAGGTATAGATATGAGGTATAAGAACTTAATTAGTAGGTATGGATATGAGGTATAAGAACTTACTTACTAGATATGGATATGAGGTATAAGAACTTACTAGGTATGGATGTGAGGTATAAGAACATACTTACTAGGTATGGATGTGAGGTATAAGAACTTACTTACTAGGTATAGATATGAGGTATAAGAACTTACTAGGCACCGATGTGAGGTATAATAACTTAGTAGGTATGGATGTGAGGTGTAATAACTTAATTGTTAGATAGGGATGTGAGATATAATCACTTAATTATTTGGAAAGGATTAAAGGTATAATAACTTAATTGTTAAGTATGGATGTGAGGTATGATAACTATTATGATAATTGTTAGGTTAAGATGTATGGTATAATAACTTACTAGGTATGATTGTGAGGTATAATAACTTAATCATTAGGTGTGAATCTGAGATATAATAACTTACTTATTAGTTATGAATTGGAGGTACAATAACTTACTTATTAGGTGTGGATGTGAGGTACAACAACTAACTTATTTATTATGTAGTGAGGTATAATAACTGTTAAGTATGGTAGTGAGGTATAATAACTGTTATAGGTATGGTAGTGACGTATATGTTTGAAGTATAATAACTTACTTATTAGGTATGAACCTGAGGTAAAATAACCTATTTATTAGGTGTGGATGCGAGGTAAAATAACTAACTTACTAGATATGTAGTGAGGTATAATAACTGATCTGTTAGTTATAGATGTGAGGTATAATTCACTTTTTAGGTATATGTCTGAAGTATAATAACTTAATAATTAAGTATGAATCTGAGGTATAATAACTTACTTATAAGGTAGCTGTTTAAGGTATTTAGCCAAGGCTTTTCCAGTAAAGAACGCTCGCGAGTAGACACGACCTGTCGACATGACGTTTTGTTAATTAAACTGCACGATTCAAGGTAAAACATCTCGGACTATTTTGTTAACTAAAAAATTTTGGAATCACTGCCTATTAATGAAACGTTAACAAAAAAGTTTTAATATAGTTTTTTGTAAATGATTATTTGGGCTCTTTTAAATTACGGAAGAACCGAGCTAAGAGCAATCTAAATCCATTTATGAGCCTACTGGCTCGTCTGCGCTGGTGATTATCTCAATTCTTGTAATTTTAAGTGATAAAATGATAAAACTTCACTAATCTATCCGAGGAAAGCCCAAAGCAGGGGTTGGTACTATTTTAAACAGCTGAGTTGACTGGAATGTCTTACTCCAGGACACAACACTGTTGGTCAACGTTTCAACTCACAACCCTGGAGTAACGATGAAAATACGTGGAAGCGTTAAAACTTGTACACAGCTTTTGACTCAGTGTGTTGTTGAAAATGATTTGTGAATAGTAATATTGATGCTTCGGTGTAGTTTTTGTATTTGGAATTTTATTTGGCTGTCTTCGTTGCTTTTGATTTACAACTATGGTAGGTAAGTCGCGTTCAATTTTTATTGCACGTGAAATGTTTAGATTGCGGTTATGCATATTCTTTCCGTGATGTCCTCTTAAAGCTAGTGGCTTAAAAAGAAATAAACTTTTTTGTGTTGGAGTCTTTATTGTTATTATTTTGTGTGCAGACAATTAACTCACCATTTTTCCTGATAACAGCAACGTTGTAACCGCGCTTTTTCTTTGAGTAGTCTTTGCCATCAACGAAAAGGTACGCTCTGCCGCGGGTGTTTGGAGTTCTTGCAGGATCGTAACGGCCTTCGCTTCTTACTTCTACTCTAACATAGCCTTTACAATAAATTAAACAGATTAATTGGAATTAGTTCTCTCGAAATAAGAGATCTCTTAAACAATAAAGTAAAACATGTGCTGACAAACTAGGAAAACCTGCTCTTACAAGAGAAACGATGTTCAAAATTTCTGGTAACGTTTTTAATTTCCCTTAACTGGCTAGTTATCTTCAAAAATTAAAAAAAAAATCAGTTTTGAAAAATATCAAAATGCAACAAACAATCAATGTCGCACAAATGACGTTAACTACATGTGTCGACTTCAGCACGGATAAAACTGGTTTTTCTGAAATGGTAATAGCCGCAGAACAAAATGCTGAATCGTGGGAGCAACATGTCATTGTTATGCTTTCGCTTCTGATTGGCTCTTAGCATACTGAAGATTGGCGATTTTAATCTAGCACGTTACTTCGATATCTTTCGAGATCAGTTCTGTAATTCAGTGTGTTGAACGCAAAATGTTTTTATTAAACTATGTTGTTGGAGATCGGTTAGAAGTCGCCGATAATTAAGGTGTATGGACCACGTATTTAGTTATTGATGAAGGCAACCAAAACATCACGCTGACATTCCCCAATTTAGAAAGGGAAAGGAGTAAGACAGGTTTGCAAAATGATTTCATCCCCACCAACGTAGGTTGTTAAAAGACCACTTTTATGCTTGCCAAGTAAAAGTTATGATTTTAAGTAGACATTTTATGTACTTGGTATTGTTTATATTCGCGAGTTTTAATGAAACCCAATTAGATAACATCTTACCAATTCATAGTTTGGTTATTACCGCAGTTTTTGTTGGGGGAGGGGGTAATGTCGAGGTGCAAGCTTATTGGGAGGGGGGATGGGTGTGGCTGTGCTGCCCTTAGGAATCTCAGTGTCATAATTATCAACTAGCTCCCGAGTATTTTCACTACGGCCCTGTCTATTGTAGTACCCTGAACGCACGTGCAATAAAACCATATAATAACGGCATACTTGAAACTGGAGATCGAGGTGGCTTGACGTAGTATTTCTTAATTTCACTTGGTCTTTTTCCAGCCTTTTGAACTTGTTTCACGAGCCCTGTCCTTCCTTTTCGGCCAACTTTACCCACTAAGCAGTAGGAGCCGAGGCGCCACTTTCTCCCAGTTTTTATGTTATAAGCTCCAAGTCTCTTAAGCATGGGAATTGCTTTGGCAATATATTTCATGCCTTTTACTGGTACGGCTATCAATACAGTGGTACTGAAATTTAAATAAAGACGTTTTAGTTCTTTCTCTCTTATAAAAACGTCAGTTGGTCAACTTATATGCCCAATCGCATCCAATGGCTGAATTACTAGGGTTTTACAATAATGTTGGGGGACTTTTGGCCAGGGCTGCATAACGAAGTTTACAATACTGTTTAAGGATAAATGCCCTGTGCAATCAAAGACAGACCACTACACCGGGCCATAACCCTAATTTGATTGGCAAGTGTGTAGGTCCCCTTGAATAAAAAGTTATAACATTGCAAAATAATCTTCTATTTTTATTTAACACCGAGAGATTTTCATAAACCTTTAAACTTACTGAATTAATATAACCGATAAAAATTAACCGTAGTATATATTATGAAAATTCTAAAGTGCACAAGAATGAATACTGAACAGTAGTGCACCGTTTTAAAATAAAAAAAGGAAATTCTAGATAAATAGCAGCAGCAGTAGTAGTAGTAGTAGTAGTAGTAGTAGTAGTAGTAGTAGTAGCAGCAGTAGTAGTATAGTAGTAGTAGTAGTAGCAGTAGTAGTGGTAGTAGTAGCAGAAGCAGTAGTAGTAGTGGTAGTATAGTAGTAGTAGTAGCAGCAGTAGTAGTAGCAGTAGTAGTAGCAGTAGTAGTAGTAGCAGTAGTAGTAGCAGTAGTAGTAGTAGTAGTAGTGGTGGTAGTAGTAGTAGCAGTAGTAGTAGAAGTAAACGTTTATATCTATATTATAAGCAAGGGTAAATCCTTCAGTCATAAGGTATAGCTGTTATCAAGGGATACCCTGCTTATTTAAAATCTTACAATGCAAACAGTATCAATAATAACAAAATAACATCGAAATACTAACGACAATTCCATTGAAGGAGCTTAACTTTTCAGTGTCATGCGTATAAGCTCAAACTGGTAGGGAGACTTGAAAGAAGGCGTAACCGAATGGTAAAGGAGAGAGATGCCAATGTGATTGCCTATATTTCTCCCCTCTGTCACCCCGTGATTAAATTCTAGGATCGTGCGTGGGCATCAATCTGACTACAACGGTTTTTCTCAGCCTATCCGGTTTTCCTCTCTTAGAAAAATTGACTCCCAGCTGATTCCAACTAACTGTGGCGTTCTTCTCCGACATGATTCTTTGATTTCGTTCTGGCGCCCAGCACCTTGCTGGCAGTTGCAGCGCCTCCATTTTTCGCCCTTTGTAATTTAGTATATGACTGCAATAAAAGGTGATAAGCAACTCCAAGATGGTTTTGGACTTGAATCTTCAAAGTTCGTTAACTCCAAGATGGTTTGGGACTTGGGTTTCAAGATTCGTTAACTCCAAGATGGTATTGAACTTGGATTTCAAACGTAGTTAATTCCTTGAGTGTAACACCAACACCAACAAGCGAACTGGTTTACAGGAGTTTAAATTCTGAACTATTTAGCCTCGTTTCAGAGCTACAATTTTTGATTCCAGAAGAAAAACAGTGCCAAAGGCCAAATATTGTCAATTCTAGGTGGTGTTTATTAACAGCAATACTTAATACTATAATTTTCTTAAAAACTTCTATGGCAAGTGAAACATATGCAGAAGCTCTCATCCGCTTAAAAATTGTAAAGATATAAAATATCCAATAATATCAATCATATAATAATAAAATATGAATAAATTTACAGCGATAAAGCTATCGAATGCATCAATAGTCCGCTTACCCTTTGGTCAAGGTCTTTAGGAAGTCTTTCAAGCGTTTAGCAGCGCTTTTCTTCTTGTGAGTAGGAAAATTTCTGACATACATTACACGGCCTAAACATAGGATAAGGTAAATTTTAGTTTGTGAATGACAACCATGACTCTTTTTAACAAATAGATTCCATGTTGGCGTGTGTCTGTTCAGTAATAGATCACAGATGACGTCAAAATGTGGTAAGAATAAAACAGTGGCACACGAGGCGATAGCTCCTTGTTTTAGTTTTTTGAATACATTTCACGGTATATCTTATATTTCATTTTTTAATATCTGATTACTGAATAAAACTCTTATAATTAATATGTAAACTCCTATTACATATAGAGTTTATTTGAACTCGTGAAATACATTAGTCTCGTTCTTGGTCTACGAAGTCGTTCATTATCATTTAAAGGGACGGCAAAAAGTTTATTCAAAAGTTTATTCAACATGAATGAACAAAAAGTTCAACCAACGTTTAAAACGAAAAGTTCAATCAACATGGTTGAACGATCAAGAAGTTCAAACAATATCGTTTAACAAACAAGAAGTTCAACCAACTTCGTTGAACAAGAAGCTCAACCAACTTCGTTGAACAAACAAAAAGTTCAACCACCGTTTAAAACAAAACGTTTATTTAATATGAATGAACAAAAATTTCAACCAAAGACTAAAATGAAAAGTTCAATCAACATGGCTGATCGACAAGAAGTTCAACCAATATCGTTTGACAAACAAGAAGCTCAACCAACATCGTTGAACAAACAAACAATTCAACAAACGTTTAAAACGAAAAGTTCAATCAACATGGCTGAACGAACAAGAAGTTCATCCAACATTGCTGAAATGAGGTATGTTGAAATAGTATTTGTTCATGCATCTTTAGTCAGGGTAAACCCGTCAGCTGATACTGGTATCAATGGGTGCCCTGGTAAATTAATATGAAAGAATAATTAAATAATGTAGATTAAAAAAGCCAGTAATACGCATATAGGCGTTCAAATGAATTTCAGTATAAAAGAGGAATCGTTAAATATAATCCTGTAATTCACGTTACCATTGGGAGCGAGAGCAACAACATTGCAACCAGGTTTCCGTGGAGAGTAATCTTTTCCGCCAACAACAATTTTAGCCCTGGCTCCGCTGCGAAGATGGATTCGGATCGCGTTTGCTAATGAAGAAAAACATCCTACTTCAGTTTTGTCTCCTTCGAAACGTTTCGCACTACACGTTTTTTTATATAAGAACTTTATAAGAACAACAAGGCTCAAGTTTGCCAAAATTTAAGAACAATTTAAGAACAAGTTTTAACAATTGTATTTATTTGATTTTCATCATTTTGATTGTATTTATTTGATTTTTATCATTAATATTATCATTAATATTATCATTAATATTATCATTATTTTTATTATTATTTTTGTTATTAGAGGTATTGGTTTGGCGGTAAGAACGACCTTACGCATGCACTCAAAAGAGAGGGGAGCCGAAGAGATAAACACACTGCGCTAACCTAAAATAGAAGCTTTATATAATCTCAATTTTATTATTTCTAAATATAGTGTTAAGCCGAAATCGCTTGGGTTGGGTGTTCGTTTGAAAAAATGAAAATGAAATCTGAAAGGTGATTGCATATAAAATACAATGCATTAAGAACCGGCACGAGTAAGGCAACTTTGAGGCCTCTTGTTAAAAAACGTTTTTAACAAAATTCCTTATTTCTTATTACCAATTACATGATATTGTTTGAGTGATATAAGGAGAACTTAGATGTTGATAAATTGCTTGGGGCTGAAAGGCAGACCTTGTAAAAATCTCAGGGGCTTTTCTCATATTTAGAAAATATAATGAAAGCGGTACAAAGTGAATTCCTGATATTTATTGTTGTACAATACTGCTTCAAAACGTCGCTGTCAGTAGAAGTAATAAAAACACTATTTTTATAGTTTTAAAGGTTAAAATATTAATATGGTATAAAAGTTATTGGCTTTTTGAATAAATACATTGTTATTCAAAAAGCCTATAACTTTTATACCATTCTAATATTTAGTTATAAAGATGTCCTTTATTTTTGAAATATTTCGGGGTGACCTACCCCATCTTTAGTGTGACGATTCTAAAGTATTCAGTGAATTTGTAGTTTTACAAATTGTAAAGATAACAAGGTAAGGCTAATGAAGCGATTCTAGATGTTAAGAGTCAGATTCGGATGTGATACCTGTTGATTTAGCGTACGCGTAGAGCATTGCCATTTGAACAATACAACAATATCACCACGGTTCTCACTGACTAACGATACAAAATTCCAGGAGTTTGCCAGGGTAAAAATATATTTTTCCAAGACCCAACCACGCCACTAAAACAATCGTGCGGTTCTTCAGCTTTCCAATTAAAGCGAAACGGGACCAAAAGATCACAATCACCAGAAAAAAAATTCTTGAAATTGAGTCTACACTGACAAAATGCAAATGGTACAATCGTGCGTCAGATGTTTGTGCAAGTATTGGTTTGTTTATAAAATTGTTGAAATTTTTTCCACAAAATTCCAGGAATTTTCCAGGAGTAAAGGAAAATTATCTTTTTTTCCAGGGGTTTTCCAGGGCCCTGGCAGAAAATGTCAAAATTCCAGGAGTTTTCCAGGAATTCCAGGAGTAGTGGGAACCAAGTATCATGCTCTGTGGTACTTCATGGTTGCTGTATAAGCGCTTACCTGGTGGCCTAACAGGGGGTCGGATGGGAATTCGTTGGTTTAGCCTTATGCTTGCTACGACTGTAGAAGGTCCTCTCTTGCTTGAAGCTTGACGGTCACGAATCCAACGTGGCCTTCCTTTGCCACTATAACCAATGATGGCATGTGATCCTCGGAAGCCAGATCTGTATTGCGATCCACCCAAGCGACGTATTTCATTGTCCGCCATTCGAACAGATTTACTACCTTCATCTTGGATGGCCAATGCTACAATTCTTCTGCATAGGGGATAGAATATATTTAAGCCCATTTAACGATATCTAATCAGTGAAACCATTAAATTATTAGTGAATATAAATGAGAACACTAATTTGAAAGTGCCGAATTCCAGCTAACTAGGTACAGGTATAAAAACGTACCTTCCTCTGATACCCCTCAAATACCGTCGTAGTTTCAGACCAGCCTTTGGTCTATGGGTATCAAATGATCTGGTTTCTAGTATTCTACCTGAAAAATTAAAATCAGCAAGGAATTTAGTCTAGACCTTTTTCTCGCTAATTTTTCATATTCAGTATAGTTAGCAATAAAACTAATGAACAACGAACAGCTTGGTTTGGCAAACGATTGATAATACTTTTTTGTTTAATCAACTTCTGGCGTTGAATGACAATAGCAGAAATAAATTAAATTCTTCTAATTCATTCATCGATCATCGTTTGTAAATAGAGTGCCGCATTTCTTCGAATAAGTGCTTCCCCTAAAAGTGCAAAAATTAAAAAAATATGGTATTCTAAATATAATAACGCTTTTAAACAAAAAAACCCCAAAAACCCATATTTAGCTCTGATAAAAGTTACTCTAAAGAAATATCAGAGTCCTTTCACCTTTCGAAACCCTCTGTGGTTAGTTGTATAAATATAGCAAAGCAAAGGTAAAGCAAACTGTTATCAATAAAAAGATTTTAAAAATTAGAATTAGAATTAGATAATTACCTGTTTTTAAGCTAAATACGGCTACGTTATGACCACGGCGATGTCTTGAATAATCTTTTCCGTTTCCAATGATGTAGGCTTGGCCACAACCAGGACCTTTGCCATAATCATTACAGCCCTCACTACGCACTTCCAACAGAAGTTTACCTTCAAAAATAAAGCGTCAAACTAAAGCAACCGCCTTCAACTATGTTAATTCTATATGAATTTTATGTTAATTTATATTTTTCTTTTTCTAAATAATACTTTATCAACGGAATAATAAAGAAAATATGTTATTGACTACAGTGCTTTCAATGGACACGCAACGTGTAATTCTGGGGAGGGGTACTTCTATGTATTGAACATACGGGTAAAGGGATACCCTTCTTAGCTGGATCTATATGATAGGGTCCCGTGTTCTGGCTGGTGCTAAGATTTTCAATCAAAATTAGTTTATTAAAGCGTAGGGGATCAGACTCTGGGCGGAGCATTTCCGTATAAAATTACGCCTTAAAAGGAGTAATTCCTCATGAAGGAGAGCTGGGCGGAGCCTTTCCGTATAAAATTACTCCTTAAAAGGAGTATCTCTTCATGAAGGAGACGCTGGGCTGAGCCTTTCCATATAAAATTACTCCTCAAAAGGAGTAACTCTTCATGAAGGAGACGCTGGGCTGAGCCTTTCCGTATAAAGTTACTCCTCAAAAGGAGTAACTCTTCATGAAGTAGAGCTGGGCGGAGCCCTTCCGTATAAAATTACTCCTTAAAAGGAGTAACTCTTCATGAAGGAGACGCTGGGCTGAGCCTTTCCGTATAAAATTACTCCTTAAAAGGAATAACTCTTCATGAAGGAGACGCTGGGCTGAGCCTTGACTTTTAATAAAACTCAGTCTATTTATCTATTTTGTTTAGGGAGCTAGTAATTCAATGACCAAAAAACTAATCCTTTTTTTACCTCGCCGTCGTCTAGCCAAACGGATAGTTGTTGCGAGAATACTTGGTCCTTGTCCACGCTTATTCTGTACAAACTTTGGTCGGAAACGTCTTCCAGTCTTGCGTGGTGGACCAGGTTGTGAATAACCAGCAACTGCAAGCGATCCACGGAATTCAGGCATGCGCAGCTTTCTTTTTAATCGAGGGTAAATCAAGAGTCTACGTAAGAAGATGAATGCCGATTCTTTCATTTTCCTTTGTGCTTCGTCTTGTATGGCAACGAGAACGATTTTCCTGTTTGATAAGTTCAAAAATTATAAATAAATTTTCACCTTACTGAAGTACCACTTCGCAGACACAGATTTATTAATATTTGTGAATATTGTTTGGATTAGGACACCTTAGAACATTACTCCGTTACACAAACAACAAAAAAGCTTGAATAAAAAATTAAACTATGATCAAATCGATACGTGGCAATCTACCAAACCTTAAAATATCACAAATATTATTCGGAAATCTACAAACACAAAAAAAATCATTCGCTATCAACACATGTTTTCCTAAACTAACAAGAAACTGTCATGATTTGATATACCAAGTTCTCAAACTCATTAATTATTCATGCAGTAAACAACCAATAAATAACGACTATTTGGGTCAGGCGGATGAATCT
>JAOCPT020085486.1:0-14256 GCA_026546935.2 Palythoa grandiflora | reverse complement strand
CCCGTTATTGGAGCTGCGCTCTGTGGGTTAATCCCTGCCTCCGTTGGCAAATCATGTAAATAAATAAATAAATAAATGGTGGTACAGCTTAATTTTGAGTGTGGCTAAAAAGTGAATAGATACAGTATAACATCTTCTAGCCATATCTTCAACATGATAACCCTTGCCTAACCTATTCAACCTTTCAGTCTGTGGCAACTCTTGGAGTCTGTGCATTTATCAACCTGTTAGCATACATTCAGAATTGTAGTACTGATTAATTATTTTTCAGTCAATACTCAAAGTACTTCTGTTTACTATTGCATTTCCAAATTAATAAAAATATAAGCGAAACTAAATACATACAACGTTTCAGCATCTTACTGACGCCATTGTCAAGGTCAAATAAATATATTCAAATAACTTAAATGATTATACTAACGAGTCACTGCAGATTTAAATGCAAGTACAGAAAAACATAACAATTATTTAGAGAAAGAAGAGAAAAAAAGGTGTTAGGTAAAGAACTTTGCATACATTTATTTGAGCTTGACAATGGCATCAGTAAGATGCCGAAACCTTGAGTGTATATAGTTTCACTTATAGTTTTATTATTTAAAATGTTTGTCTTGATCTTCCTTAATTTCCCAGTTAAGATTACTTTTTATTTTATAACCACTGCAGTAATAGTGCATAGCTAAATTTTGTATATATGATGCACAATATGAATTGAATTTATCATCATTATCATCATCATCATTATTGTCGTCGTCATCGTCATCATCATCAAAATGTTAACTTACCTTTCCCATCAGAATTTGTCACAAAGCCTTTGATACCCATGTGAACAGCTTTTAGATATTCTAACAGCGACTTCTTGTTATCTTCCCAAAACCCTTCTAGTTTCTCTGCTGTAGGAAACTTGCAGCAACTGACTTCAATTGTGATTTCAAAGCAACTAGCATTGAGATAGTTGAAATCCTGCATACCACCTGCGACTGGATACCACTGAGCTCCATTTGTAATACCTAATGAAAACAGATACAAGATTTAAAACAAGAAAAAGTCAAACAGAATCTTGTTACAGTCAAACCTCGATTATTCGAACTCATTGGGACTAGGTCAATTAATAGTCTGGATAATCGAGAGTCCGGATAACGAAAAGTATTAATATCAATGAGATGCTTGAGTTAAACTGAATAAAATGTAATTATGCAAGAATCAACTCAAATCATTGTTTATAAACAGTTAACAACTGTCTAAACATTCAATCAGAGCTCATAAAATGCACAATGTGAGTTACAGCACGTGTTAGCACAAAACTTCTACTGATTTGTGTTTTCAAGTGAAACAAATTCATTCCCAACTGGAGTTTTTTTACTTAGTTGGAGGAAAATAGTTTCGCTATGATTCTTGAATGTGACAAATTAATTTTCATGAAAAAATTGGGAAACCAGAAAGCAAGTCCAGATAATCAAGAAATACGGAGAATCAAGGTCTGGATAATTGAGGTTCTACCTCTGTCATTTGAATTCGATTCAGCTAATGTGAAGTATGACTGTTTGGCTCGAGCCTTAAACTATCACATTCATTAGATGCCACTTCAGCTAGTTAGACAATTGAGGACTTTATCATGCAACATTTAAATATAAGTGATACAACTGATATTTAAACAGCCACAACTCCACACTTAGTTTCCACAAAACCTAATTGTGTAACAATCATAGATTAGTGAAGTGTTTATGAATTTGATTACCTATCACCTGAACCTTACAGTTTATTATAAAAAGTTGTAACTTTGCCCAATCACTATCACAAAATATAATTTGAAATCAAAGAATGAATGTTGTTGAAATTTATGCCATGCAAGAAGGTGATGCTGAAATGTGATACCAATCTTTGTTGTCCAAAGTTTGAATCATGCTCGGTGCACATGATCATTATTTTTCCCTCTTTCTTCTTAACCAAAGAAAGTAATCAGTTTTAATTTTTTCAGCTTAAAAGTACTTGCAATTTAAAACAATATTTTAGTTCTTTTTGCAGTTTATTTTCACTGATCAGGGCTCCAAACTAGCAGTATAGTTCACTAGTCTGGGTCTAGTTGAATGTGATATAATACTTGGCTAGTACAAAAATGAACCTACTGGCCACTAGCCCATTTATGGGCTGGTACTTTTTCATACTCACTATCCCAGTGTCTACAGTAGTGCTAAAAAATGAGTTTCGAGCACTGACTATTGCATTAATGTGATTCAGCCAGAAAAAAATTATACATATTTACCATCCCCACCCAACCTTGGAAATGCTCCATCCTCAATATTTTTTTAAATTTTTTATTGAGTATTTCATTGTTTTGTTTTTTGTTTTTTGAACTGTAAGTCAGGAAGTGAACTTTTGAATTGATGGAGATATGTAAAGTTATCATTTGACATTAAAACAAAATAATTTGGAAGACTTAAATTAGACAGATGTTTATGGTTTTCTTTTATGTACATATGCTGGTACCATTTATAATCTCAAACAAAGACCTTGGTTCATATGAATCTGTTGTATATTTAAGTTTGGTTTCCTTTTATGCATGAATAGCATTTCGTATAGGAGGTAGTAGGGGTATCAAATGACTCCATTTAATTTTAAGATGCTCGCAAAATTTGGCCTTTGCTCGAATTGCTCGCAAAAATTACACGGCTTGCTCGTGCTCACAAACTTTTTGTAAGTGCTTGCATGCTCAGATTCTCATTAAAATGTCTTGATCACTCGAACTGTGCCAATCCTTTTTTTATATATATATATATATCAACAATAAATCAGTTTAGTACCCATTACTTGGTGTAAAACAATGTTTCCTATTAACAATAGAAAGACTCTAGCCAGTGGAAAATTTACTAAGTACTTGAATTGCTTGCTGCTCGCTATCTGCAATTAACTTAAGTGCTCGCTGCTCGCAAGAAAAATTTGACAACTGCTTGTGCTCACAAAAATAAATACACTGCTCGCATACTCGCAAATACTCGCAAAGACCAATCGATACCCCTGATAGTCAAACTTTCCTCTACATATCTTAAGTACAGTGAAATTATTTTTCAGATCAGGTTTTATTTATTGTGAATTTCTTCATATGTTGTCCAATGGCAGAGAATTCTAGCTTCTGCTTTCTTTGCATATTTGCTAATCACCACTCCTTTACTTCTGGAAAACGAATAAATAAGCAAAATATCATAAAGATAATTAAGGTTACAGAACACCTTTGACATATACTTAGGGAAAATTTCGATTGCGCTCTTTGTATTAACGCTACCCCGTTGATTTCTGGTGCAAATATAGCCCAATAAATGTAGTTTTTGTTTTGATGAAATTTTGTCATGTATTTCAAAATAGACATTTATGTGTAAAAGATCTATAATACCGCTTGTAACTCCGGAAACAGCAAAATTGACGATGTGACCAGTTTTTGTTGTTAGAGAAAACTGCATTTAATGTGATGGTGTTTACATTCCTGACCCACTCACTTCCTGAGTACATGAAATGTAATTAGTTTCATCCAATCATGTGCTTCGTTGTAATGAGAAGCAGCAAGGATCCTTTTTTCTGTCTGAAATATTTGTGCATTGCCTTTTCGTCTTCTCCGTTTCGAGGTAAAAACACGTTAGAATTACGTTTTGCTCTCTTTATAACATGGTCACCCAATAATATAGCTTACGAAATAACCAACATTTACAAATAATTTGAAGTTGAAAAAATATATTTGCGTGCGTGACAGCGGACGAAACACAGAATAAACAAAGGAACATACATCTATTTTTTGATAGCGAGAAGACATCGAAACGTTGATGCATATCTGTGTCTTATTTGTATTTTAAAAAATCAAACATGACATAGTGACGTTACATGCTGTGAGTGTGACTAAAACCCGACACTCTACGCTACGCACCCAACCGTGAAAATTTTGACCCGAAAGTAATTACATTTCCCGCGAAGGCCGAAAGGATAAAAGAACGTTTTGCTTCATATCTCCATTAATTTTTTTAAAAAATTAATGTGGTTGCGGTTTTCACCAAAAGATAGCACTTTTATGGTAGAATTGAGAAATCAAAAATGGTAAAAACCAGAAAATTAAAGCTTTTTTTATATTCTGTAACCTTAATGCTTAAAAGAACATAGAAAAGATTCCAAAATGTTTTGCTCAGTTTTCAATATATATAATAATTACAGAATTAAACAAATATTTTACGATACAACTTGTGTACGTGACATAGAGCACGATTACGTGATAATGCAACACACAGTTACTTTCTGTACTTCGTGTAGCTGTGTGCTGTCTTCAGCTTCTCTGTCCTCCATCTGTTAAATGAATGAACAGAAACCTCCCTTCAACACAGAAATTGTTGCATTATGTGATCTTAATTATACACAGTGGCATAATAACTAGGATTTCATGAGTAAACATGTACTGTAAAGATGATATCTATTCGAACTTCCAACAGGTGAACTTTATTTTTTCGTTAACTTAGGCCAGACCAATTTAATTTGCTGTTTTATGAACATTTAGGCCAAAAATGTAAGATTGGAGGGGGGAATAAAAATAAAAGCTAAGAATATACTGCATCATCCTATATTAAAGTTAGTAAAATAAAATAATACACTTAACTAGTTGAAACATTTTACAATAATTTTATACTTGAATACACAATTACATACAAAATGTAAATATAAAGCCATAATGTCATAATGCAGTATGTCGAAAGCCCAAAAAGAAAGAAACAAACAAAAAAACGAAAAGAAAAATTAAAAGCAGGTGTTAGATGAATATGCCTCCAAGAAGGCAGGCAAAGTATTTTTATAAATGGTATCTTTTAAGCACTTTATAAAAAAAGCTACTTAAAAATCATGAAATCTTTCATTGGGTAAGTATTTTTATGGTTGTTTAGCTGTTAAACAAATTATTTCTATTATTTCTATCTATTTCCACGATTTGTATTTACGCAAATCAAGCGGGACACTATGAGGGTTCCTATACAAGTTATGGCAAAATCACCATATCCAAGATGGCTCCTCTCCATCTGAAATAGATTTTTGGTTTACTGTTGTCCAGATTTAGCTCTAAACATCTTACAGAATCCACAAGGTAAAGTGTAATAAAGCACTGAAATTGCCAGTTTGATGACTAGTTTTCAGGTTTTAATTGCTGAAATGAAATTTTGAGTCGCATGAGGCACAACTTCTGACTTGCTAACGTCTCGATCTTTAACGTTTGTGCTTTGAGATATAGTTTTGATCATATTATCAATAATTTGCGCTCCAAACGAAAACATTTGAACTAAGAAAAAAAATGATAAAACTAATCACGCGATTGCTTCAACCTTTAGCTTTTGTTTTTCAGCTCATTTTGAAATTTTATTTATTTTTCCATTTTTCAAAAAATTAAGTTCGGCAGGTTCGTAAACAGCAAATTAAATTGGTCTGGCCTTATCCGCGATTTTTGTACTGATACTGATTGTTCATCGCTTGCGGTTCACACAGATGTTTTCAACTTTAATTTGCATAAAGCTTCGTTTATCAGAAACAGTTTTCTTACCTTTTGTTTGTATTAGCTTTATTATTTCATTTGAATTGGGTTTTTAAAAAAAGTACAGTATTTATTGACACTTTGTTAGAACGATTTAGAAATAGTTTATGTAAAGACGCGTAAATTTTGCGTTTGTAAATATCATTTTTCAGCCCAACCCTGTAATCTTTTTGCAGCACTCAAACAACTGCCGCTTTCCCGCAATTGACAGTTGCTTTGTACAGGTTGTACAATGGCAGAGAGGTTTGTATTATTTAAAGCTAAATCCTTTTACGAGCCAAGTAGCCCAGGGAAGCTTGTGCTCAACTATGAATCTCTAGTTTTAGGCCCTGTCCACACGTATCCGGATATTTTTGAAAACAGAAAATTTTTTCTTCGTTTTCAAAACAATACGCGTCCACACGGAACGTTTTCAAATCGTATTCTCCCGTCCACAGGAATACGCTTAATCCAGGTAAATATGCTAGCTCTCTCTCTATAGGGCATGCGCTGTAACCAGTAGAACATGCGCTGTGAAAGAGACTGGGGCCCGCGATCTTAAGTATGATCATCGTATTCGAAAACCTTTGTTTCGCCCGTTCACACGAATACGATAAATCTCCGTTTTTAAAAATCTCTACTCTGGAAAGCATTTTCGAAAACCTCTGTTTTTAGTGATCGAAAACGCCGTATACGTGCGGGCGGAAGGCTAAAACGGAGAAAAAACTCTCCGTTTTCGAAAATATCCGGATACGTGTGGACAGGGCCCAAGTGTATGTTTCAGAAAAATAAAAAATCGTCAGTTACAAACGCTTTTGACAGTGAAGAAAAATGTCGTTTGTTTTATTGAAATAGCTTGTTTGGTTCCCCAGATATTAACGTTTTTTAAATGTGCAAATTAGGTAAGCTGTGACGTCGAAAACAATAGTAAACGGGGTAAAATCACAAAACATTAGTCATTTCTTGAAACAAGTGCTCCATGATCTTGAAACTTTGGGTAGTTGTTTTACAAACAAAAACACATCTAGTGATTTATTTTCATTGTTACTATGACAACAATCTAGGTCCCAGTCCCTTCTTCCCTCTGCAACAATTAAAACGTTTTTGGCACTCTAAGACAAAATAAAACCTTTTTAAAACATTGAATAAAATATCGTGAAACAATCATAGCTGTGATTGCGAACCAGTATCCTCTGTGAAGTGAAATAGCTTCAACCAAAACCGTTCCTTTAGGAGCGACCAAATATTGCAATTTAAGAAATTACCAATACTTCATTTTATTTGTGAAAAACCGCTCTTTTAAGAGTGATATGTTTATTTGATATTTGTATGTTACACTTTTTTGATCACCGTATGTTCTTTTATCTTTCTTTGTATGTTTATTACGATTATTCGAATTATTAAGATTATTTCACGATATTTTTTTAATGTTTTAGTCATCTATTTGAAACTTTAACTTCGTTATAGCTTACTTTGTTTGTTAATCGAGTTTATCGAAGGTTTTCATAAGAAAGTTGGGGGGAGGGGCATGTTCTACACCTAATCATGTGTAGAATACGCCCCCTCCCCAAAACAAAAGTGCCTTCAGGGGCGTATTCTACATAATAGGCAGTTTAAGAAATATGGACAAAGTAAATACAATAACCACACTTTGGAATGCATCGAGCTGAACACCTGCAAGTTGTTGTCATTAGAAACAGAACGTGAATTGTAGTTCTTGGGACGATGAGGACGTGATAACAAAAAGATATTAGTATTTGTTTATCCTCAAGGAGGTATTTTTACTCTTTTTCTATTCACAAAGCTGAAAGCTGGAGAAAAAACCCTAATGACCCGCAGAAATGAGTAAAGAGCAAACCAGAAACATATTTTTTCTGAGCCGTCATCGTTGGCGTTGCCGTCATGTGTCTGCGAGTAGATTACAAACTTGAAGTAGCGCCATAAGAATTTCAGAAAGCTGACGTTTCGCGCGTTAGCCCTTTGTTGGAGCATAAATATAGATTAACGAAATATCATCGATGACGATGCTCTCACGAAGGATAACGCTCGAGACGTCAGCTTTTTCAAATTCCTACAGCGATAATTCGTTAATCTGTATTTACGCGCTACCCGCTTTGGTCATAGCATACCTCACTTGTGTTGAACGGTCTTCACAATGTAAATTTATAGATCAGCCACACGTTTTCTTTGAAATGGTTTAAAAGTTGATTCAACGAATGAATAAATTGTATCTTGAAAATTCTTGTACTGTTTCTCACAGTATAAGGAATAGATTGACTAACTGACAAGACCATTATTTAGATTACGAATTCTGATTGAATGTTATTTTTGACAACTTCTAAGCACTTGTGCGAATTCATATATAGAGAAGGACATTTGTTCAAAACCCATGGCTGAGGCGTTGCACTTGACCCTCATTACATTGTTTGTTTAGATAGTACTTAATAAACAGTATAGACTCTCTTTTTTACTTTTAGGTATTAACAAGAAGTGCTTCTAACAAGTTAGAGCAACTCAAATTCACTCCAAACAGGAACAAACCACACTTGGCTTTCAAGATGATACACTTGAAAACAAGTTAGAGCAACTCAAATTCACTCCAAACAGGAACAAACCACAGTTGGCTTTCAAGACGATACACTTGAAATTGAAATCTTACCACTGCAAGCAGAGTTGTAAATCGTTTACCAAGAGCAATCTTGTGGCGAGGAACAAAAGAACTTTCAGTAAGAATGAAACCCCACAAATGTGACCAATGTAATAAGTCATTCAGTTGTTCTAGTAAATTAATCATACACAAAAGAACTCACACAGGGTTGAAACCCTTTCACTGTAACCAATGTGAAATGTCATTTAGTCAGTCAGGTAGCTTAATCATACACAAAAGAACACACACAGGGTTGAAACCTTTCCACTGTGACCAATGTGATAAGTCATTTAGTCAGTCAGGTGGCTTAATCAGACACAAAAATATACACAAAGGGTTGAAACCCTTCCACTGTGACCAGTGTGAGAAGTCATTCAGTCGATTAAGTACTTTGATCGTACACAAAAGAACACACACAGGGGTTAAACCGTATCACTGTGACCAATGTGACAAGTCTTTTTGTGTATCAAATCAGTTAATCAAACACAAGAGAACACACACAGGGGTGAAACCCTTCCACTGTGACCAATGTGACAAGTCATTCAGTCAATCAAGTTACTTAACCATACACAAAAGAACACACACAGGGGTGAAGCCCTACCACTGTGACCAGTGTTACAAGTCATTCAGTGTATCAAGTTCCTTAATCACACACAAAAGAACACACACAGGGTTGAAACCTTACCACTGTGACCAATGTGAAGAATCATTCAATCACTCAAGTACCTTAAAGAAACACAAGAAGAGAAGGCATATTAAGGAAGATAAGACTAAGCTGAAGAAAAGGAAATATGAAATGTTTGCATGTGATCACTGTGATCAACGGTTTGAACTGCTGAGTGGCCTCAACAGACACATTCAAGAAAACCTAGCATCAATAAGGAAAATGTTGGATAACACGCTGTTATAAATAATTTTCTGACAAATTGATAACTTCCAAATCCAGAACAGAAGATTATCTAAGTTGTTGCACCAGTTTTTTAGGAGTGATAAATCTGAGGAGTCCAGGAATATTTCATTACTGTCTAGCATTTCTTTATTGTGCTGTTTTACTGTATCATTAATTAGGTAATCAGTTTGTTTATATCTTTGTTTTTAAAATGCAAAATTATGTAGTTGAGTTCTATTAACTCCACAGCACAGAATTTAGTGGAGTCTGGAAAACTGGACAAAATCTTGAAGGTCCCGTTCAGGGGCAGTCAGTGACTCTCGATTTTGCGAGCTTCACTCCGTTTGTTACATTTCTGACTGCAAAGCGTGGAGCCCCAGATTCGATCTCAGATCTTTTCGAGGGTCGAACATTTGTATGGCCTCCTTTTGGCGCACCGTCCGTAGACAAGAATAAAAAGGTGTTGGTCCTATCTCCTAATCTCTCAAGTTTCAAATTAAGGAGTTTAAAAAACCAACATACTTGTCGATAAGTCGTTTGTTGATCCTTGGTCGGGGGGGGGGGCATTTATCGTTAAATAATATTGTAAAGTGCGTGATGTGGTTCCATCCTCAAGCCTAACGGATTTTAAACCCCAGTATTTCAGCCCTTTGGCTGCGCGTTGATTTAGAAAGTTTAGCAACCGACGTTTACGTTTTTTTATTCCTATCCTCTTAACACTACAAAAATCGGAGATAAGCACAGGCTCCAAACACAGGCAGCCTAAACTAAATGTGTGTAAGAGTTCTTAAGCGACTGAGATTTAAGACTTTGTATAGGAATTTTTTTTAAAAAAAAGCGAAAAATATTTCTAGAAACGGCAAAAAATAGAGTTTTCTTACCTCGATTGTTGTGTTCATTGGTTGTCTCAGAATACAAATTTATTTACTTCGCAGATAAAAATTGTAAGGTTCATGTTCTAAATACATTAATTGAAAAGGCTTGAAATGCGAGATTAACTTTCTAACGGTTTGTGCCCCAATTTGCGGGTCAAGGATTGGCAGAGTCTTAACCCTTTAAGCCCCAAGCACGACAAATGACGTGTTGGTAAATTCTCCCAACTGAGCTCCATACTTTATATATAAGCAGTTTGGGAGAATTTGGGTTTTCAACTTCCACAACTTATTCACTTTGATCAATTCCTTATTTCTCATTACCAATTATATTTTTTTGTTTGAGTTATGTAAGGAGAAGTTAGATGTTGATAAATTGCCTGGGGCTGAAAGGGTTAAGAATTTCGCCTTGACTTGATGGTCTTGTTTTTGAGCATTGGAGCGTAACTCAGAAATGGCCTATTAGAATACTGAAATTTGATTGGATTATGCTATGTTTAGTAAGCTGTGACGCCACTACCACTGTAATTTCCCGCGCTAATTTTGGCCGTGCGACAGCCCCGGATATAACCATTGTTCATCAATCCAGTCAAATTACAATATTCAAATCGTGGCTACATTCAAATATTCAAATTTTCAGCCAAGAGGAAACAAGTTTAACACATTGCTGTGAAGTTCATATTTTCAGTGTTTATATTTAAGCAAAAACAATCCGCGTAACAACAACTTGTAAACGTATATATCAATTAATGGTGAACGTTGTGTCAATGGTCGATCATTGAGAAGTGGATTTGTAATTGTTCTACAGTACTCCAGGGTTCGTACACTTTTCGGTCAAAGAAAATTCCAGGACTTTCAAGGAACAAATTAACAAAAATCAAGGACCATAAAAACTAAAAAATGTAATATCAAATAAAACAAGTACGCTTCCATTTCATGCAATCTTATTTCCAGAGTAAGAAGCGATGCAAAGGATTTTTTTACATGACTTTGTGCCTGGATTTGTGGCCCCACTGTGAAAACAAGAAAAATATTAAGAGTTGGTATTTTATTTTGAAAAACCTCCCACAGAAATGAGCTAATTTTCCAGGACTTTCCAGGACTAATATCAATTTTCCAGGTTTTCCAGGCCTGGATTTTGAATTTTTGTTTTTCCAGGACTTCCCAGGTTTTCAAGGACCCGTACTCACTTCTGAATTTTCATTACCTGAAGTGTTGTAAGAACCATGTGCCAAGCAGTTCCTAAAATTCCGCCATGACAGTGGGCCAAGCTAAGAATGGCTCTCATGCACTGAATGTTTTTGCTCGTCAGCTAAAATGCAAGAATATCATGTGGAGAGTAAAGTGAGTTTCTTACCGGTATTTTGTATTCTAGCTACGTCAAAATGTCATGGCATAACTCTATCATTTATTTGAAGATCTGTCATTCTAAGTGCTTAAGGAGGTCTACAACAATTTTACTTTAAGAAAAAGGACAACATTTTAAAGGAACAAGACATGTTTCGATCAACCTCTGATCATCATCAGTTGTAATTGGAGTAATTAACATAAGCTAGTTATAAAGCTGGGCTATAGAATAAATTAAAGTAAGTACAATGTACAATACTAATATTTGAAATCCCATTAAGTGTAAGTAGGTAAACAAAAGAGAAATAATATAACTGGTTACATAAAAAACTTAAATTGACATGAAAAACTTGCTTGTTGAGAGATGGTTGTTGCTATTGTATATGTAGCGCTTCTTTGATTTTTAATTGAAAGAAAGTAGAAGCAGAGTCCAAGATAATGAAATTATTCTCTATGCAGAGTTTTCGTTATTTATCTGAATTCTGTAAATGTTTGTAAACATGAGAGACTCTGTCCGTTGACAAATGTTCGCGCACACGTGCTGTGAAATGTCGGGAGGTTTCACCAGCATAACGTGCACTACAGCCCGCACAAGAAAATTTATGCATAATTTTACTTGAGCCATTCTAGATCTGTTAATCAACAATCGAATTTGTCTTCTAGATTTCTCGGTCTATGACGGGAGCTAACTGGAACACTGGAGAATAATCCAGGATGTTTTTCAGTAAAATAACTTAGTTTCCAATGTTTGTTGACATGATACTGTTGCTGGCAGTGTGCACAAAACACGGTCAACTCTCGCCTTGTAAACACTCAGCTATTATGGACTCTGGCTAATATGGACACAAAATGCTGCTGCCAAAAAAGTAATAGAAACAAACAAGACGTTTTAAAAATACATACACTATTCGTTTTACACGAAAACTCTGAGTTGGCACACAAAAAATTAGGAGACCTGTGTAAAATGATGCTGAGATCTGTCAGTGAAAGCTGAGTTGCATCAATTATCACATAAACGTAAGATGTTTTCTATTGTTACGCTAATGTTACGCTCCCACAAACTCGCACTGCGGTTGGCTCACACGTCTTTCCTACTGTTACATTTCATTACGTTGCAATCAAGAATTTTTCTGCCTGCACTCGAAAAACACGCAGTAACACATGCATCGGCTTTATACTGTGTTGCCTTGAGGTCTCCCATTGGCGGATTCGTTGTTGGAGTAATAACTGAAAACACTGTTCCAGAGAGGCAGAGGTTTGATTCCCAATCAGGTTAAAATTAATCATACCGGGGTTTTTTTCTAACGAACGTTTTATTCTTTCCTTTTATACTACTAACAACATTGATACTTTTCTTGTTATCCTTGGTAAACGATTTTCAACTGGTGTTGAGAAAACATTAAACAAGTCAAAATACACTCCACTCACAGAAACGGGTCCATGACTAGTACCCAGTGGTACTCCTGTAACAACAGCAACGGATCCTGGGGAAGATCTACCAGAATCAGCAACAGTGTTCCCTCCACTGGTTCCATCAGCAGTAGTCTGGGCACCAGGCATGCTCTGTCTGACGAAGGAGACCTGGGCAGTGCCTGAGTGTGGGTTGACTACAGTCAGAGTATAGTGAGGTGGTAAGGCTGACTTGCACAGTGACGTTATGAAGGCATCCCGTGGTGTGGTCATGGACAATAAGCCACACAGATTTGAAAACGATTTGAAAGACTTTAGGAGTAATTCTGTTGCAGTCTCGTCATTGCTGAAATGCAAAAAATATATACTGATGCGGATTAAACAAACCTTCAATGTTTATCAAATACGACAATCATCATCACCACCTTCATTTTACTATCACTCGCCATGTCACCATATCATAACCATCATTAGATCACCTTCATTACAAAATCATCGTTACATCATCATCACATTACAACACCATCGCCAAAATCACAATCATCACATCATTATCATCATTACGACACCATTGTGAACATATTACAACGTCATCATTACATCATTATCACAATTACAATATCATTATCATCATCATCGTCACAACATCATCATTACAGCGTCATCATCGATACAACACCATCGCCAACATTACAACATTACCATTACATCATCAATTTTACGTCATGATTATAATTACAGCATCATCATCAATACAACACCACTGCATACATTTCAACATCACCACTTCGTTATCATGACCATTACATTGATCACCATTATAAAAATACTTTATCATCACCATCGTCTCCATCATTACATTATCATAATAACAACAGCATTATCATCACTATCATTAGATCATCATCATCATCATAAAAGTGAAAACTTTATTTTACTTTACCTTGCTTCTAAAAGCAATGACAACGAAGCAAGAATTCCACACCAAGAGGCTTTGATCATTTCCTGACACAATTCCCTATAATCAACTTTGAAGTAACAGATAATAAACACGTCTGAGTGAACCAAAACAAATAAAAGTGTTTGGTGGTAAAAATGCGGTAGATTTGCAAGTTCGACCAATGAAGTAAATGATTTAAACATTATCCCAATTAGCATCTTTCTTCACTCCATACCGTTACTCTTACTTGATTAAAATCTTGTCACACTGCTGACAGATCTCAAGAAAAAACAATCAATATAATATATATTTAAATCTTTGAAGCTCTTTGAAATTGCAGAGTGGTTCATCAACGTAAAAATTCGCAAATCTATCTTCGAAATACTGCAGCAGCACCTGAAACATTTTTATGAAAAATCACAACTGGTAGCCTTAGAAGAGGTACGAAATTTGCAAGGCTATCATCAAAAGAAAGGCAGCGTGATTGGCGCAGTGGTAAGATCTCTGCCTTCTAATCACAAGGTCCAAGATTCAACCCCCCGCTCAGCTGAGTGTTGAACATTTGTATGACCTTCTTTTCCGCCAAAGTTGACTCAGCTTTCCATCCTCCTGAGGTCGGTAAAATGA
>JAOCPT020083633.1:0-14257 GCA_026546935.2 Palythoa grandiflora | reverse complement strand
AACAATATCGCAATTAGCACCTTTCTGCATTCCATTGCCGTTGACCTGCCTAGTTCTTATTCGGATCGTTTCTTAAAAAGAACGTAAACTACTTGTGTCGGAGACGTTTTTTTTACCACTGCGTTACTTTTAGTTTGGTTTTATGCTGGTAAAATGTCAGTTGGACGAGTAAATTCTAGGGAGTAGTTAAAAAAGTTAGTTTTCAGCCTTGATTAGGAGTTCGATTAATGCTGAAATCATTTTGTTGGGGGCCACTTAAAATTGCAGGAGTCACAAATGGAGGTAACTAATTAATTAAAACTAATTAGATTATGTATTTATTTTGTCTTTTAATTAATTAATTAATTAGTTAACTATCCATATAAGGGGAGTCAGCTTGCCTTTTTCTTTTTTCAAATCAAAATAAAATTTCAAACAAAATAATAATAATAATAATAATAAATATAACAACGTAGTTGAAACGGGATATCCGTCCTACAAATAATGATAATGGTACCAAGTGCAGTATTTGCCATTTCGCTGACGATTCAGTAAACAATGACGTTATATGCATGAAAAACAAAAAACAAAACAATAAAAAACAGGGAAAATCATTTATAGCTCAATGGTAAATGATGTTGATAATGTAACATAACATCAAAGCCATTTTTTTGTATTTGATGTTTTTCATCTGTTGGGTATAAAAGATCGTTTCATCCAAATGGACCCCTTGCTTGTAAAACATTTCATTGTTTTCGCTATTGATAATGACTTGATAATGATTGGCAATAGATAATCGCATATCGCAGTTACACAATTTGAAAGAATAAAAGCAAGAGTGTGCAAATCTATAGGCCAACAAATAAACCATTAAGCACATATTTTCATTAGCTACTTTAGCAAATGTAAAGAGAAGACATTTTCTAATGACGAGACAAATGGCTTTATTGCAGCTAGATTTGAATATTCAGTTAAAATTCAGTCCATTTCTTAATCTTCTCTTTTGCTGCAAGTCATTGAAAAGGTTTAATGGATTGTGAAATGGTGCTGTTAATCCACAGAGTTAACAAACAATTAATTCTGGACTTAAAAAGCAAATTGGCGAGAGTTTGAAAGCCAATATACTAAAAAGAGCAGCTTAACTTTAAAAGAAAAATAAAGCAACATTAAGGATTTAAAAATTTCTGTTTGAACTATTATCAAGTTTGTAATTTAAAAACTTGTTTCTTACTGGACAAAACAATTCAACAATTGCCAAATCCTAATCTGGTTTCAAAACAACTTAACAATTTCTTAAAAACTTCGTATAAGTCCGTCTTCTGAAGTCTATTAACCGATAGATATCAGTAATAAATATCGTGCGGAAACTGCTTCTATTGTGAGTTGATAATGCACTTGTCAACACAGTTCTAAAACACTAATTTCCTTTTGTCCTTAGCAACCTTTTATTTCATTTAAGTTGCCAAGATATTAAACTTTTTTTCAAAGAGTTTACGGAAATGCGCCTTCTTTACCGCATTTGCAGTTAGGCTAAACCTTTTTGTCAACTTAGCTTATGCAGTAAAAATCAACTACACCAATAGCCATGCACATTGCTCATGGTAGCATGTTTTTAAAAAAAATTGTTTTTAACCTTTATCATAAAGTTGCTTTCTCTGGCTCTTGCTCTCTCTTTCAAAACCGCAGTTATTGATTTTAATTTTGTGCTTCATGGCGTCGCATATTCTAGCATTGTTTTTTCGAAAAATAAAGATATCATTAGATTTTCCAAATCAAAAGCATGTTCCCTGACTTTAACCAAAATGTTTTTTTTTCTGACTAAAATCAAATTTCCCTGACTTTCCAATAACCTTGAAAATTTTGTTTTTCCCTGACACAGAAATAGTCAGAAGAATAATAACGAATCACAGACTTAAACATTTTTAAACGGATCACAACTGCATTTTCATCACCGCAATAACGGATCACGGGCTTGTTTTTGACCAAATAGGGCAAGAGATCACGAGAAAAGCCTTGTAAATCAAGAATTACATTTTCTATAATTGTTGTTTGCATGTTTTTCTTCCATTTAAAAGTTCTAAAGAGTGCTAAGAAATGTCCGTGAATTATGCCTGACAAGATCGATTTCAAGACTGGTTATTTCGGCTCAAGACTACATCATACTCTTAGCTGTACAAGGCCAAGGTCCAGTCACGAAGAAGATCGTGCGCTGCGGTGGGGTTGATATGCATTATTATAGTAAATTAACCGATTATAATGATATTAAAAGATCAGCTACCTTAAGTGATCAAAACGGACCATTCTAGAACAGTAAAGAAGTTAACCAAAAACTCGATAACATAGGTTTCACAAAAATGGTTGCATTTCAAAAATACCATTTACTCTTATATGAAGCAGATTCTGCTGTTTATCATTATGTTAAAAGCAAAATAGTTTTCATATTTCCAAAAGTTAGTATTTGTGCAATTATCCCTATGTAATTAACAAATTGGATTAAAGGTAGTTAATGTAATTTATTAGAAGGGGTTCGAACTACAAAAACGCTTTTGTCTTCCGTTTCCGGGTGGTTAAAGACACAATGTACTGACATTGTGCCTTGATAAAACACAAAAGAAAGCAGTCATTCGAGCTAAAAAAATCCCGCACTTATTTGACGGACTCTTACAGCGTTGATTGATGTTCCATTACAGTTCAACTTGCGTACGTGTATAGCAAGGAAGACAAAGTGTGAAATATAGGAGGGAATAAAAGTGACAGATCATTTAAAACGTTTTTCATTGTTTTTAGATATCAAAAAATTAGAGTTCTATCTGTTCTCAATATACAAAAGTATTGAGAATTGAATCAATATATGTTATGTATAATGTCTTCCAGGAGGTCCGAGACTATGCGTTTTCCGGTTCCGTTTGTACACTTCACGAGACGCAAAACAGCTTTAGTTTCCCAAGTAGCCTTGTAATTTGGAATAAGGTCAAATACTTGTTTACTTTTTCTAAAGTGGTTAGATACACAGCTACTCCTTAAATCACCGCAATACATGAGTAAATAGTTCCCGCCACTTTTTTGGTCGAACATGGGATAATTAGACAAAAAACAAAAAAATTGAAATCTCACGTTTTCAGAAAAAGAACTGAGTCACAGCACAGCTTGATGCACTAGCCGTGACAAACACATGTTGTTCGGTCAAGGCAATGTTCATTGTGTCATCTAGGTATAGTGTCAATAAAGTAAATAATGGAATCGTGGGAAAAATTCGTGACTAAGGGCCGGACTTAGGGGAAGAGACTATATAAAACTAGACGATCAAATAAACTATTCTCCTTTAAAAACAGGAACAAAGCACTACAATACTTGTCGGTTTTCCGTAATCAGTAGAGTAATGTATTTCGTGCCCCATCGTTGTGTGTAGCGGTTTTCAAATTCATATATAAAAACATTGGATTAGCGTCAACGGTATGTTTTATAAAGACAAGTGGTTTTGTCTATCGTATAGTTGAGACGTGTGTGAAGAAAGGAGTGAAATTACATCGGATTCCGCCGCCATGTCGTCAAGAATGTCCTCATATTTCCTGTTACATAATTATGTTATTAGACATTCCATGAAGATTTTTATATATGAGAGCTACAACTTCAAGTCACGGATTGAGGACAACTTTAAAGATGGCAGACTCTTTCCACTTTGAAAAGCAGTTTCTAAAGTTCGTCTTGATTTTTTTGATGTTTTGCGAGTTTTCTGATCCTTCTGCTCTAAGCAGTGATATCAAAAAGGAAAACCTTAAAGGAAAAAATGCTAACATGACAGTATCCCAACTGTGCCGTCGTCCTCCAAATTACATCCCATTATTTATTTTAGAAATGTACAGAAAGATTGCAACCAAGAAAGGGATCAGTGCTAACACAAAACTTACAATAAGGAGTATTCCAGGAAAAAGTAAGTGCAGAGAAAATATTATCTACATTTCTCAGCTCCACGACTTTAACAACATTTTAAAAAGATCAACTATTTACAAGATTTTTTTATAAGAATAACTTTATAAGAACAACCGGGTCTCAATTTGACCAAAATTTAGGAACAAGCTCATGCTAAGACTCGATAACTAGAATAATTTTTCAGGTAGAAACTTGACTAAGACTGGTAACTTAAGCAATACATCATAAAAGAGGCATTCCAAGGGGGGTTCTGGTGTCGCTTTATCGACTATTTTCCTGCCCACCTTTCGCCTATTTGGCTAGAGACAAATGTCGCTGTCGTTTTTCCGCTGGGATATAAATGTTTGCTAAACTTGCTTAATTTTTGCGTCCTGTAAGTTTGTTTAATTTAAAGAGTAAGCGCCCGTAAAATCTTCTTTCTCTTTAATAGAAGATCGAACACTTTAATTTCTAATGACTCTAATGGCTAGACCATTGCCAATATGCTTCAAAGTGAAAAGATGTTGCTTTGTCAAACTTAAAAATGGATTGTTGCTGTCCCAAATTGTCGTTTTTTTTCCGTTAGGTTCGGTCGACTATAGGTTTCTAAGTCTTCTTTCTCTTTAATAGAAGATCGAACAATTTTATTTCTAATGACTCTAATGGCTAGACCGGTAAACATGAATCACAGAAATTGCTTCCATTGCCAATATGCTTCAAAGTGAAAAGATGTTGCTTTCTTAAACTTAAAAATGGATTGCTATCCCAAATTGTCGTTTTTCTTTCCGTTAGGTTCTGTCGGCTGTCGGTGTTCTAGAACAAGATTGTCGCTGCATTTTTTGGGAAATTTGGAGCGATGTCACTTGTCGCAAAAACCCCTAGGAAGGCCCCATAAAACATAAACAAATTCTCTGTAACTCGAGACCTATAAAGAAGTTGGTTCCGGTATTGCGACGTACCAGGCGTTTCGTTTTCTAGTGCCGTCTTGTTTCTATTTCGCTTTTCCTACATTATCCTCTGCTTGAAATAAGAAGAAATTAAGAAAAACTTGAGGATGAAATCACCAAAAACTTAAAAAGAATGATCCTCGACAAAATTTAACAGTTCTTATGATAAAGTGTAGTGGTAGCAGTAGTAGTGATGGCTTTATTGGCATGACATAAACCACTTTTACATATTGCCAAAGAATAGCTTCATAATGATACAATGATATTGTAACAAAAACTATTTGTACAATACACGTATGTTCAGAAACAGTAACAGTAATTATAACAATAAGTGAATGCTATTTTTCTTTACTTATGACTAAGTTATTTGTGTAATAATGATAATGATCATATTTCCGTTTTAGTTTCTTTTTGTTTTAGAAAGCATTCATGAGTGAAACTTGCAAGTTGTGTTGTTAAAGTTGGCTCAAGTGATGCAAATAAAGAAAATATTGTGTTCAAATGATCTGTTGAACCAACGTCTGTTACTAATTTAAGCTTTTTCAAAAATATTTGTCGAAGGTCATCATATAAACTGCATGTACTTAAAGAGAAAAGTGTGTACACGTAAATAGCTCAAATAGTGAAATAATATATCACTTTTAATGTTGCTTTCTTTATAAGTATACTTGATATCAAGTAAACAAATCCTGCTTTTTACTGTAATGCCTTAATAATCCTCGTGGAAATTCTTGCCGCTTGAGGAAAGTCCAAAGTTGTCAGTTTTATTCATTTTCCTATTACATGCAGCTGACCATTATCAAAGTAAAGTGGAGATGTAGGAACTGTATCAAACAACTTTTAATACAAAAAATGGTAAAATTGTAACAAAAAACAAACGTTTTCAACTTCAGTCTTAGGTCATCTTCAAACTTTGGTTCATAGTTTTATGTTTTATTTAACATGATAAGTAAACTTTTGACAAAAATGTCTACCCAACTTAATTTCACCATTTTACAGAGCCAGGGTAAGAAAGCAAACAGAATATTGTAAGAGATTTATATCTTAAAGCCGTAAGCCCCTTAAATACTAATAGCACACTAAAAAGTTTAAGCCGTTTAATTGTCTGCAACTTGTTCTTTAAACTGCTGTTGTTGTTATTGTTGTTGTTCTATCCAGCCAAGTCCAACATGATTTTTAACAAAACCAACAAAGCTTCCAAAAAGGTTATTATACTTCATAGTTTTTAAAAGTAAACATTTTCAAACCACAGCTGATAGGTTAAGTTATTTAACATCAATATTGCTCCAAAATAACACTCACATTGCAGGCTTCTTAGGGGTACGTCTGTACGCGCTTTCTAGAATGACAGAAGTTATTTCATGCAAAAAAGCTATCAGGAGCTCAGTTCACACGCAGAGATAAAAACAATTAGGAATCTTCTAATGTGAATACAGAACAAATTCTGCCTTTTCCCAGCTTCCCTTTAACGATTTATATGGTTTGGTTCTCAAACAAAGCGAAGTATAATTAAGGTTACCCTTTTCTGACATATAAAGAAAGTGTCCACAGAAAATGTTTCATTTTATTGTTTGAAAACGGTTAATATTTCTATTTTTACTGTTTCTTCCTTTTCCGACACTCCTTGACTAATAGGACAAGTTTTCGTGAGAATACGTTTTGTCTTGAACGTTGGTGCTGAAACATAAACAACACTCAATTACACACCCTGTTCGTTCTTTCTGTTCCAAAAACGTCATTTGCTGCTGCGCCTGGATTTCTAGTGGATCGTCTTCATTCTTTTCAAAAATGTTTCGGTTGTCTTTTATTAAAGGTAATACGACGAAATGTCGGTAATTACCATTTAAGGGCCTTTCATAAACGCATCTTGCCGCAATCAGTTAAAACCGCTGTTGACATACGATTGAATTACGAATGTTGACGCTTCAAAGATGGCGCGTCTACAAAAGTAATTAGTACTAAGATACGTTTAAACTAAGGTTAATTACTATAATTAAGTTTACTCACGTAACATTGTAACAACTCACACAATTCAAGATATCTGAAGATATGCCTCTTGGCCATTCGTCATACTGAAGATATGCCTCGAAGCCATTCGTCATATATACTTTTAGCAAAGATCCTTGAAGATTGAACGACAACTTGTAGCATATACCAAAGTCGAGCCAGAACTAATACGGCTGGCAAACAAACTATATTCTCTAAGGACATCTTCACTCTGGAAAAAATTACCCTTAAACTGTAAAACGTGACTGCTAGCATGTTTCACAATAAACTTAAACTTCACCTTCTGCTTATTCAGAATGACCTAGTGCACTAAATTCATTTACACTTTCCTTTTTTCCTATCTTTTGTTAATTGATCACGTACCACATTATAGATACTACCTCTTGTTTTCTTCCCTATAACTTTGCAATTCACGTTGTGTATATTTATTTACTATTCAATTTGTAATATTTAAAATTTTTATGATTTCTTTTGTAAATAGTTTTATTTATTTAGAAAAAAATATATATTTACAAAAGTGTGTGTGTAAAGTCCAAAACAAAGTAATAAAGTATTAGCATAGTACTAATATATTATTTTCTGGGCAATACATAACTTTTGCACTTTCTCTACCTACATGCAGTCTAACACGAAAACCTAAAGGTTTATTTAGACTCTAGGCACTTCCTTACATACACTCTATATCTAATAAACTCAACACACACATAACACATTCATACAAAGCAAATATAGTTAAATGTAAAACAGGGGAAATGCAAATAAAATGTTATGTTATGAAAACTAGCCTCTCAAATAGGTACGCCTACCTAGTTCTTTTCCTAAAGCATGTCTTAGTTTCTAAATATCGATTTAATAGAATTGTCAGGGGAGCCAACGTCATCCGAATTCGTACTAAAAAAAATATCACGTAGTCTGTAACCATATTTTGAGAGGAAAATCTAGACTACAATTTACTTTAATCTTATAAACGAACGAAACTTAGTAAAGACACTAGACTAAAATGGACACTGTATTTGAAAAGTGCTACAACTGCTAGTGTAGGTATGTATGTATGTACGTACTGACTTGAGAGCTGACGGACGCAAAATTATGAGTTGCTGAGACGGCTTTCATCTGTAAAGATGTAGTAATCTTCATCATGTATTGACTATGCATTGGGTTCTCTATATGTTTGGGGTGCTTGCAGCAACTCATGTTCATATTTCAATCATTAACAAAAGAAAAGTTACGTAAACTATAGAATGGAATATGCTATAGACAACTGATAGAAAACCTTCTTTTGAACTTTACAGCCGGTAGACTATATACATTACAACATAGTCATATATTCTTACAAAAGAACAATAAGAGTAAATATTATATAAGACCATGTTTATAAGACCATGTTTTATACGGCTCTAGACGTGTAGTTCTGCCGTTATTCGAGCGTTTGCTAGTTTATAGATGTATATATGTAAACATCAGATATTAGCTATTAAAGAGGTTGCAGTTTAAGTTCAGTTTTGAGATTGCCCAATGATAGTGCGATTTTTGTAATCTTTTCCCTATGGGGCATGTAGTGTATAGTGGGTATCATTCGGTGTTTCACTAAATAACGTTTCTTGTCGGTTTACCTTCTTCAGGGTCTTTAACCTTATTAAATTTAAAGAACGAGACTCGACAATATTTACTGTTTTTTCTCAAAAATCGTGTGTTTGTTTCTGATTGTCTCTGTAAGACTGAAAGGTTTCCAGCAGTCAGTGTATACGAAAACTGCGGAGAACTTCTTCTGTTCTCATGCATGATCAACAACAATATTGAAAAGTTTCATTGCATGAAAAAGGTTTCCGCTTATTGTTTTCGCTAACTTCTCAACAGCTATACAAAGAGATTATAGTGGTCTGATCATATTACTGGATTTATAGAGGTATAAAATAATCCTTTGGAAACACCAATAATGTTCGACAGGCATTTCCAAACTGATACCACACGCTTTTTATAAGAACTTTGTAAAGACAAAGTTGCTCAAATTGGATATTTAATACACAATTTAAGATAATTTCAGCTGTCAAGTCTCTACCTGCAAAACTAAATGCTATAGTTGTCGAGCATTAGCCTGAAATTGTTCTTAAATTTTGGCCAATTTGAGCCAAGTCGTTCTTATAAAACAGTTCCAGATCAAACCTTATGAGACACTACGGTTTTTAAGCTGCCAACGGTTTTTGCGTTGATTACAGTAGTAAGGTTAGCCTAATTGGTGGGGCACCAGTTTACCGTGCGGGTAGTTTAGGATTTGCTCTACACATCTGCAAATGGTTTCAATTTCGCGTTTTCTCAGATAAGGTAGGCCCCGTCTCTCGTCGCTCTTTCGGGAGTCTTAAAAAATCCACACGCTTATCGAAAAGAGTAGGGTAATGATCCTGGTATTGTGGTCTCTACATGTTTCAAATATATATGTAAGCCATCATCATCATCATTATTATTACTGTTGTTGTTAGTGTAACTAGTGTTTTCTTTCACTTTTCAGGATTGTCTTGGAGAAGAACTACTGTTCATTTCAACCTTTCTGCAATAAAGAAGTCTATAACCCTTGTGAAAGCGAAGTTGTACATGTTGGTAGCACGGTCAAAGGCAAATGACACACGAGAAATCAAAGCAATTCTCTACGATATATTCAATAATGATAAGATTGCATCACGCTGCATTTCATCAAATGAATCTGGTTGGGTCCCGTTTGAATTCAAGACTGTAAGAACCGTCATGGGCTGGATCAGAAACCCATTACACAATCGGGGAATTGAAGTAAGATTCTCGGGGGGAATGAAAAAAATGAATCGCATTACAGCAGCTAAACTCTTACCGTGCATCAACAAGCCGTGGATGACTCTTCACTACTATGATACGGGATCCACACTTACCGAATTTGAAAAACTGGCCCAAAGTGGAGGAAAAAACAAACAAAGAAAGCGCTAGAAACATTTAAAAGCAACCCTCTTGAGTTTGGCAGCAGTATCAATAACCTGACTATATAAAATTATGCATGAAAACGTATAGTTAGTAGGGTCAACTGGTTATAAAACTCGATGACTTTCTTTGTTCTATGTTTTGTTCTCTCTTTCCCTATTGTTTTATGACATTGAGAGTACACAATTTACAAAAGTCTTTCAGATGTAAATAAACAAACAGCCAGTAGACCAACGAAGGATCACACCAAAAAGAAAGGATCATAAGTATGATCGTGCACCCAACATGAAACAAAGCAGCATTATAATCTTCTTTGTAGTTTGCTAAGTTTCCTCACCTGTCAGCCACTATACGCTTTTTTTATAAGAACAACTTTATAAGAACGAGGCTCAAATTTGCCAAAATTTTAAGGACAAGCTCAGGATGAGGCTTGATAACAAGGAAAGTTTTTGTAGTAAAAAATTGACTAAAACTTAGCGATACAGCATCAAACATAAAAAGATTCACTGTAAAGACTGCTCAACAAACAATGAAGGTAATTCGCCTCTAAATTCAGCCGTACAATACATGTGTGGCGCAAGGAGTTTCACTTTCCAATACCTTGTTTTATCTTGTTTTTTCTTCATTAAAAAACCTCTCACAGAAATAAAAACAAGTTAAGAACAAATTGAGGCTGAAATGGCCAAGAAATTAAGAACAATGAGCCTCGGCAAAATTTACTGGTTCTTATAAAAAGAACGTGTATACTATTTTGATGAAAATGGCAAGCAACTTTCTAGCCTTTCGTATAAATAATTCTTATACGCATTTTTTTTATGTAATGATCCAAGTAAGGAGTATGTGTACGTCAATTACATCGAATGTAAAAAGGTGAATATTGCAATATTATTAAACCGTTAATCTCATTGGATAAAGTTTGAAAATTGACCATATCTTTATCAGCAAGCAAATTTTATTCTTTCTACCGAGTTCACTAACTCGTTCCCTTCTAGTAAAAATTTTCTTAATTTAAAGTTAAGAAAAACTCCATTTGGGGAACACAGAAAATCTAAAGCCTTTTTGACTTCAGTTCTGCTTTTTAAGTCTCATAATTGGATATATTATTGCAAGGCAAATAAAGAAACATAGTTCATTACAATATGATTCGAAACCATGTTGTACACAAGTTGATGAATTTTCAACATTCTGGTGTGGGAAAAGCGAAATGCTTCAGAACAATGAAAGACTACCTACTCTTTAATCACACCACTACATGTATACCTAATATCAAAATAAATGAACCAACCGAAAGAAAAGGTTGAAGTTAAACGTTAAAATTGCCAACTATTTCACCTAACTTGTGCATATAAGGCTAAAAAAATTTATTTTCCGTTGAATTGCTAAAGAGGAATAACGCAATGGGAAGACACAGTCGGTGGATGAAAAAGGGCAACTGGAGTAACTGTAAAAAGCAGAGAAAAGCCTTAAAATGTTTCTTAATACATAGTACACTTGACAGTTTAGTAAGTTTGACGGAACATTTTATAACACTCAAAACCATAACTAAAATTTAGCATTTAACAGACGTAAACCATCAAAATTAAGGAAAAGGAATTGGTAAGCAGGGGACCCCCTCAAGGCCTCTCCTAGATCAATATCCAGCACAAAAACAGGAAACTCAGAGGCATACGCAAGAGTCACAGGCTTATTATTATCACAAGATTAAGGAAAACTACCATCCAAGTAATCTCATAAAACAAAACTTCTATTGTTCTGCCCAATATAAGCATGATTAAATAAGTAAGCAAGGAATATATTGTGTTTCAACTATTGACCAGTAAAAAGTTCCGCCGTCTTAGTCGGAGTATAACAGTCTTACCTAAAACCAATTTAAAATGAACAGAGCCATAACCACAAAGTTTCAGTTTCCTGTTCTGGCACTAACACTTAAACTGCAACAAATTATGTGCCAGACGTGTTTCGTCGTAGAGTTGGCCAGCAACCCTCTGTCTCGTAAGACAATGGGAAAAGAGTTGCCTGGATGGTTTTGACTTTATGCCAGCCCAATTCTTGACCCACAAGTTCTGCCGCAGTTGCCGCAGTTCGGTCTTTCGTCGCAGGAAACCAAATAAATATATAAACAAAAACAAATAAGCCAATCAATGACAAACTTTAAACCTATAAACTGAAACCGAACTGATATGTAATTCCAGATTCTGTAGCAAAATCGAATATATACTCACTAACTCATTGTAAAATGTTTGCATGTCTAGTCACAACAAAGAAACTAAAGAAGGCTTTTAAATCATCTCAAATGTTTCTCCTGTCGGAGTGACAACGTAAATGCAATGTTGACAGCTAAATGTAAAAAAAACGCGGTAAATTTTAATCCCAATGTTACAGATGTTTTAAAAATGCTTCCAGTGACTGATGTATATTCTTTATTTAGATAATCGAACTAAAAATTTATACATATAGCTTTACTTGCTTTTGAAAAGACTGAAATTAAATCTTTTCAAACTTCCTATTAGTCAGGCTGTTATTTACAGCCTTGTATAATTGTATAAGGAGTTCGTTGTCATCCATTCCACTTCCAGTCTGTCTAAAACCTAACTTCGTTTCCAGTTCTATCAGTGTCGATGATAGCACTAAAGTCAAATTACAGGAAAATACAGAGACATAGTCGTTAGCTCGATGTGATGCTCCTTAAACTTTTTAAGGTGTAAAACCAACCTGCATATGATATGTAACTTGCAAGCCGGTGCCCTCACCGAAATGGATACACTCTTAGTAATTTTATGCATCAAAACCGCAAGACATAGAGTAACTATATAATACTCAAATTACCTGTAAAGAACTTCAGTGGTCATTCGTTTTATTCATAAAAACCGGATACACAGTGTAACATAGCAACCCTATTTTATTCAAATTTCCAGTAAAAATCATCAACGGTCATTCATTGTAACGTCTGATGAGTGAGGGTAAAACCTTACGAAACAATTCTGTAACAATAAAACAATGAATCAAGTTTAAAGTCTTGAACTAAAATTTATTTATTATATTTCCTTGCGGGGACTGAGCCATATATGTAAAACATAGGAAGATGTCAAAATTTATCTCATACATTTTTATATCACTTTCGATCATCCATATCTTATGTACGAACACCTGTATTCGAACCCCTGGCGGTACTCTTATGCATTGTAATTATTTGAGTAATAAAGTCAACAAAATTTTCAGTAATGAGAGAAAAAATCTAATGTAGCGGCAAAGCTATGGCTTCTGGTAACTCTGTTTCATCATTTGGATCAACACTAAAAACTTATTCTTTCTAGTTAGCTTTAAGTTTAATATTAGTTTCATACTTTTAGCTTATGTAATGCTCCTAAAACGTTTACCATCATTATCATCATCATCATCATCATCACCATCATCATCATCACCATCATCATCATCACCATCATCATCATCATTATCATCATCATCACCATCATCATCATCACCATCATCACCATCATTATCATCATCATCATCATCATCATCAAAATCATCATCAGCAGCAGCAGCACTGATCATCGTTGTCATCAGTTATCATCATCGATCATCATTATCATTATTTTCACCAGTTTCACCACAATAAAAATGAAGTTCGAATGAAACCCTTTATGTGCCGGAGCTTCTCACAATAACTTTGAATTAAAATGCTGGAAATGGATTAGCGGTTTTCAAAATGGTTTCCTGTTTTCGTGCGGTTTTTAAAATAGTTTAAGAGCAAACTAATCATTATGAATAGCAGGATGTCATGGCACCAAAAGCTGTAAATGTGACAAAAATTAACATAACTGATGGAGAGTAGCTAATTTTTCATACGAAAAGAATGAAGCGCATGTTTCAATTTAGGGATGCCTTTTCGAGACCTAGCCAGCTCTTAGTATTTACCCTCTAATTAAGCGAGTCCTATTCGTGTCGCGAAAAAGACCACTGTCCACTTTTTATCAGTTCAGACATTATACACCCGTCGTCATAATAAAGAGAATCAGTATTGTTATTGTTGCAGGTCGTGTTCCTGAAACACTTAAATCCCTGTTGACTTTTTAACACTAAGTAAGTTACCAAACATTACGAAAATTATCAACAACCCATTTTTTTAACTAAGCGAACATTTGTGAATCCACTCTTCAAGAATGGTAGCTTGATATGATTTCATAGACTGGCTCAAACGTTAGGTTAAACAACACCGATCATATCTAATCTTCAACATTCAAGACAAGCAAACGAATGGTTATTTTATTGGGTTTCATCAATTGGTTCAAAAGTTAAAATGAATAACACCAATCATTTCTACGCTTTAAGACAAACAAAATGAATGGTCACTTTGGGGGTTTCGGATAACGGTTCCAAAGTTACTCTTCAAGACAAACAAAATGAATGGTCACTTTATAAGGTTTCATCAACTGGTTCAAAAGTTAGAATGAATAACACCAATCATTTCT
>JAOCPT020083632.1:0-22338 GCA_026546935.2 Palythoa grandiflora | reverse complement strand
CACAGCAACTCCTGAAATCATGAAGTTGAAATACATTTTACTCTACCATGCACAAGTCTTTGGGGAGATAGTGTTTTTACAGCGTCGTTTAATAAAGACCAACATTTTTCTTTTCTATTTGATTTAACTGTATGTACGCTCTATGTAGAGGCTTTACTGAGTATTCTCAAGACTTAGATACTCTCATTTATCAAACACCTTAAATATATATTCCGTTTCAGCCTACATTTCTCATCTGGGTTTTAACTAATTTATTTCACATTCTTTTCTATGGTTATCCCATACTTTTGAGTAGTCAAAATCTTGATTGTTATTAACCTTTCCAGTTAACTTCATCTTTGCCATCACAATCATCATCAACATCATCATCATCATCATCCCCATCATCATTATCCCCTTCACCATTACCATCTCCATCGCCATCACCATTATCATCACCGTCACCATTATCATCACCGTCACCATTATCATCACCGTCACCATTATCATCACCGTCACCATTATCATCACCGTTACCATTATCATCACCGTCACCATTATCATCACCATCACCATCACTATTACCACCACCATCATGTTCACGATCTTCTTCACTGTTATTTTCATTGCTTTATAAAATATAGTTAATTATTAAATTTCCAACCTCGAATATTGCATTTCTCGCATTCTGATTGGTTCACTCAATCTCGGTTATCAGCTATACCGAATGACCTTATATGGAAAAAGTTGCCAAGCTGAAAAATTTGTGTAGGAGGCGAAACTGAGAAAATTTTAAATATCAAAGGTTTCAGAAAGCTCATTAAATCTAATAAAACAATTATTCCATTCGCGCTTGTTGGATATGACATGATTTATAGCCAACTCAGTGCTTCGCACCTCGTTGGCTATTTACCATCTCATATCCAACGCGCGCTCCTGGAATAATTGTTAATTATTCCACAAGCATGCACTGGATATGAGGTGATAGATTGCTGACAAGGTGCGAAACACCGAGTTGGCTATTTTCACCTCATATCCAACAAGACGTGAGTGGAATAATTGTTCTATTAAATTTATTCAATTCTGAACGATTAGACACTTAGATATTAAAGTCAAATTCTATTGAATTCTGTTTCACTTTTACAAAACACACGGAAAATGATGTTTCCATAATTATATTCAATACTTACCATTGATATATTCAGTATTCTTAAGTCTTGCACCTCGCAATAGTAAGTTTTGTGGACCAAGGGCTCTAAACATGAAACAGACACAACGTTTTGTCAAACAAGTTAGTCATTTTTCACTTCATCTTAATTAAACTATTATTAATTGCGCAACAGAGACTTTTCACAAAAACCATCTATGTTCAAATACAAGGGTCTCGGAGTAGATGAACCAGCTTCCGCATGTGAAACGTCTGGATCAAAATTATTTTTGTTTAATTATTCTTGTTTAATTATTCTATCATGTAAAAAGCCGAAAAGTTTAGCTCCCACATGTTGCAACGTTTTAGAACGTTTTTAATCAAATTTCGATCCCACATGTAAAAAGCGTAGATCTAAGTTAAACAAAGTTCTGCTGTTGATGTATGTATCAACTGAGAAGAAGTTCGGGAACGAAGAGCAATTTGGCCTGAAGATATTCCAAGCCGAAAATTTTGGAATATTGAACAGAGTTGCGGCATATAAGTACAAAAATCTCATTTTAAACTGATTCTATTATTAATTGAAATACAGATTACCAAGCATTTGCCTCCAGCCTCTTGTATATTACGAATTACCTCCATTGATCGTCAAGCAACTTGCCCATCGGATGTGATGTAAATCTCGTCTTAACGTAATATACATACGACACATTTCAAACAACTTGTTCATCTTTAGAGAGAGAAACTCTGGTGTGTTTTTAGAGGACGTTTGTATACATATGACACATTTCAAACAATTTGTTCATCATCAGAGAGAGAAACTCTGGTGTGTTTTTAGAGGACGTTTGTATACATACGACACATTTCAAACAACTTGTTCATCTTTAGAGAGAGAAACTCTAGTGTGTCTTTAGAGGACGTTTGTATACATACGACACATTTCAAACAACTTGTTCATCTTTAGAGACAGAAACTCTAGTGTGTTTTTTGAAAAGTCAGATACCCTGAGTGGAAATCGAACTCACAACTCAACAATTTTAATAACTGAGCTCAGTGGTAAAGCTAAAAGCTAAATTTATTTAAGAGCCTAAATGGCCCACTAGAGCCGGTGCTAAACTCCGGTTTCTGGAGTGTTAGTGGATGAGAGTTTGACTCCCTCTGGACGGGGCACTTAATCATTGCAGGCTATCCCCCAGCAGAAGCTTGTACTCATTTTACCAACCTCGTAAGGATCGAAGTATTGAACGCTTGTGTAACCTTCTTTTCCGCCGAAGTTGACTCTGAAGCTTTCCATCCTTCCGAGGTCAGTAAAATGAGTACCAGCTTCTACTGGGGGCTAACCTACGATTGATTAGTGTCCCATCCAGGGGGAGTCAATGACTCTTATCCACTTAATACTACAGAAACCGGAGATAAGCACCGGCTACAGTGGGCCATTTAGGCTCGTAAAAGGATTTAGCTTAAGGATCGAAAGCTGATTTAATTTTGGCAGGAAAGAAGGTCACACAAATGTTCAACACTTGGCTGAGCTGGGATGTGATCTACCAACTTGCAGTTTAAAGGCAGAAATCAAACCACGCTGCTGAGTAACTTCCAATATTTATATTGCAGTACATACTTTATCGACTCCTCTGATCCATGGTCTGTGAACACCATACGACCTGAGAAACTAAAATTGCATACAATTATTAGCAAAGAGATTTTAACCAATGCTGACTTCTTATATGTCAAAATTACAAAAAAAATTTTTTATGTCCACCAAATGGGCAACCTATTTATTTTAGAAATGAAATAAAAAAGCTCACTTCTACAATCTTCCGAGCAAACTGAGTAAACATTATAAACGAACCTATATCTTCTTATGCTTGAGTATCTTCATGTAGAACAAGTAAGAAAGAAAATAATAAATCATTCAAAACCCAAAAGCAAAATATTGGAAGTAGGCATCATCATAATCATCCAATACTGTCTCACTAACGTAATGAACAAACTTCAAAAACGCAAATCCGCTTCCCAAACGTAATCATCACACCTAACATTTGTGTGCAAGATTACCAACTGTTAGATTTACAGCGCATTTGTCAATAGTTAACCAAATTACCCTAGAGGTGAAGTCTGTGAATGAAACCGTGAAATTGATCCATGTGTTTAGACTAACTACCCCCCACAAAAAAATTAATCATTTTCTGTATACATTTTGAAAATGGCCTTCTAGTCCAGATTTCATGGTGGAAAACGGATGTGCTACAACCTTATTGTTCTTGCTACTGTCAGGAATGTCAGCATGCATGCTTACTAAATTCAACTGCATTCATGTTTAATACAGAACAAAAAAGTAGGTACTGATGCAGGGTCCCCCTCAGTATTAGCATAGAAATTCCATGACTTTCCATGACTTTTTTTGAAACATTTTTCAGGACTTTCACTGACCAAAATAAATAATTTTCCAATAACTTTCCAGGTTTCAAAAATTAACTGACAAAATACTACATGGCACAAACTGTCTGAAAACAGCTTTATTTAGTTAAGCAAAGAAGCAGAAGTGAAGTTTGTACACTACTGCATTAAATTTGAACTTATAAACATGGGTACATAATAATTTAGCCAATAAAAGTCCTACTGGTCATTGACGAGTATTGATTTCTTTTAAAAGATATGGAAAAATAGCGAAAGGCAACTTCAAGATCGACACTTTTAATATCAAATTATTTACAGTGTCACGCAGTAAGCTAGTCACCGATAAAATTCCCTGACTTTTAATGACTTTTTGCGAAATTCCCTGACATTCAATAATCCTGGAAAACGCTTTCAAATTCCCCGACTTTCCAGGTTTTTTACGGACCGCGGGGACCCTGAAATGAACGCCCAATATTTGCCAGTGCCCATAAGTATACAGTAGTGAATATTGTTTCTCAAGTTATTGTCAGTTTTGATCAAGTTTAGATAACAATGGATGTACGTTAAGGCTAATATTTAAAACGTAAAAAGTAAGTGTAACGCTTGTGGGATGCGGCTGAGAAAATTTAAACCACAAGTTCTGCACATGCGTGTCAATTGTAACTTGCAGCCACTATACCTGGGCACTAAAGCCACATGGGTGGCAGCTATTATTCCTTGCATTACCTTTATTAAAAGCGACCCCGAGTGTTAGCAGCTGTTGACACCTGTTTCGGCCTTATGGCGTCCCTTCAGCGTGGTACCGCTAACAAATAGACTCTGGCTCATTACCCTTAAACTCTACTTGATAGCGGGGCTCCCGCCCGGGGTCGAACGGACGATCAGTCCATACGTTAAAATTAAGAAATAGTAAATTGAGTAAATCTATCAAGTTTATTTTGGATTGCTCGAAGGAGTTTTCCACATATTAATGACTTCAGTGATGGCGCCATACAGGGTTCGTACACTTTTAGTCAAAGAAAATTCCAGGACTTTCAAGGACCAAATTAACAAAATTCAAGGACCTTAACAAATTAAAAATGAACTTTGGGTGGCTGGGCCCAATTTCTAAATGAACAGAAGAACGCGTACGGACAGAAAAGAGCAAGAAACGATGAAAACAATTTTTCGCGATCTTTCCTCATTAATCTGTGTCCGGATTTGTGGCCCCACTTTGAAAACGTGAAAAATTTTAAGATTAGTTATTTTGCTTTTAAAAAAACCGCCCAATAAGCTAATTTTCCAGGACTTTCCAGGACTGATATCAATTTTCCAGGTTTTCCAGGCCTGGATTTTGAATTTCTGTTTTTCTAGGATTTTCCAGGTTTTCAAGGATCCGTATGAACCCTGGTCATGCCACCAGACTATTTGATTACAATATAATTAACATTTTGGCCAAGTTTGATGGATTTAACACCTCCCCTTCTTGTGACATTATTTTCTTTGTTTTTCATTTTTAACTTTTCTGTCCGTCTGTGCGTGCCCATACCACAGGGAACCCAGAACTCCGCTTTTAGTCAATGACTAAATCTATATATTCCACAGGAAACCCAGAACTCCGCTTTTAGGTAGTGCCTAAATCTATATATTACTTTCAAAAGTATAGGTACCGCAGTATGTACTATAGGTAGGGAGTCAGGTTGGTATAGCGTTCAACACCCGGGCCTCCCACCTCTACGACCCGGGATTGAATCCCAGGATCCACACTGAGGCTGAGATTTATCGACTGTCAATCTGACTCCGACGGTTTTTCTCCGGGTACTCCGGTTTTCCTCTCTCTCCAAAATCGACTTTCACGCAAAAACCCGCGCCCTTCGAGCAATGAAACATTAGCGTCTGGCTAGGATGAATGGGCAGCCACTTCCTTGAATTTATATAAAGAATTTTTTATTTATTAAGTAAATAACAAAGCGAGCAAGTTAGGTAGGTTTTTTCTTCTGAAAAAGAAGCTTGAGACGTTAAATTATTTCATTCATTGTAAATTCCAAGTTGCAATTTTTCATGTTATTTGTTAATGAACTGACAGAGCAAGTATCGTTAAAAACTAAATACAGCAGTAAATGCGTTCAGTAAACTGGAAACAAACAAAAATCTTCTCACCTGAAACATAAACTGCTCCGCTTCAGCAAGTTTGTCAAAACGATCAGCATTTTGCGATAATCCCGAAAGCTGTAAATAAAAAAAAACATACATCAAAATTATTTCTCTATTGTTACTGTAGATTTTATCTTGATCTAGATTTCATCTACAGTAACAAGAGCACTCAGCACTTTCAAACTCATTTCGTTTTGCCTTTTAAGTCCTACAACTGAAGTGTTATCACAGGTCATACCTCCTCCTTGGTCGGAATAAACTTGAGCAGCAATTCTGCGTGTTCCGAGGGAAGCTCGACCAGATCGCACTTATTTATGAGCTTCCCCACCTCCTCCGCTGGGTGCTGGATCCGCCGCCGGGCGATCACTGTCGACAAACAGCATTGCAATCAGTCTCAACTGTATGAAATATAGCAACTAATATCATGAACTCTATTAAACGTTTAGAAGGTTCGTACAGACTTTGAAAGTAAAACAAATATACTACTACTTCATCAGCAAAAAAGCTCAAAAGAAGCTAAAGCAAATATGATAATTTAAACGCACACAAGTGTCCACATTCTCTACCAGTTGCGGCGTGAGTTCATGCTTACCGAGGTTTCTCGCTCTCTTAGGCTCAATGACATGGATCTCCTCGGCAGCTCTCTTCATAGCTACAATGGACAAAGTTTTAAATCAACGAGTTGAACTGTTGAAAATGTACAACCAGTTAATAGGCGGTCATTAAGTTAGCAAGTGACAATACAATATTCTATCACGTATCCTCACAAAAAGTTAAGTGCAGCATATATTAGCCAGGTAGTGTCACCGTGTTAAATACATTTCCTCCTTTAACAGTTGCAGCTCTAATCCTAACGGTAGTGGGTCGAATTCTGCTACATTCAACACTGAGTCTAACGACGGAGATAGAGAGCAACAAAAGTATGGTCAACGGTGAATTCTTTAAAATCACGACTAAAAAGCTCTTTCATAACTAGCACTCATTTTAATATTGTTTTGTTTCAATCTCCTTGATGATTTTTTTGAAGATATAAATTGAAATAAAATTGAAATATTGTTCTGTTTATATTCAAAGTTGTTTGTTTTTATTCAAATTAGCCTCATTATAACCTTGTTCTTGAGTAAGAAAATGTACGTGACCAAAAAAAAGAGATAATGAAAGCTAATTTGAATGAAGGCAGTTATAAAAGAGGAATAAGGATCTGAAGATTTACATTCTTTAAGATTGTGTTTACATGATACCAGATCAAGTTTCCATCCGGAATGAACTCGCTCCGATTTTTTCATCCCCCTCTTGAATCTCTGCATTTGAGTGCATAGTGTTTACATGACTCCGGAACGAAAGTAAAGTGATTCCGGATCGAGTTCGCACAGGGTTTTGGTTCCAGATCGAAACTTTCATTCCAGTGCCAGATTCTATTCCGGAATCATGTAAATTGATATCGAGGTTCATTTCGAAACAAGACCATTCTCATCCCCGGAGCCTCCAATTGTTTGGTCAGCGGGGCGCTGACTAACGCACACACACTTGAAGTACAAATCCAAGATGGCGACTAGTCCTGAAACAATGCATTTTCGATTCTACCATGTAAACGTAGAATGAAATCGAATTCGATCCAGAACGAAACTCGATCCGGTGTCATGTAAACAAAGCCTAAGCATTGCCTTACAAATGAACGTATTAGTAGTAGTTGTAGCTTGGAAATAACTATAGAAGAAATGTTGTGTTGACACAAGCTTCTTTTTCTCAGAAGAAAAAAACTTCTGAGTCCCTAACGGTATCCTTTTTTTCATATGAGCTGTGTATCCGAGATTAATGTTATCAACTCAGTAGCATTTTTCATGTAAGCCGATGTTATTACCTTGCTCCTTTCTCTGTCTTACATCCAAGGTCATCTCGTGTGATCTCAGTTCAAACTTTTTGTCAAAGTCTTCAAAGTCCAGTATATCCATTACTTCACTATCGTCAATTTCCTGAAAACAGACAAAATTAAACCTTTCGTTTTTACAAAGTTGTTAGAGTGGACTGGTTTGGAAAATTAACTAGTAAACTACAAAGAAGTTTAATTACAATGTTTCTTTGTTTGATGTTGTGTGCATGATCTTTTGTTCTAGGTGTGATGCTTCGTTAGTCTACTGGTCGTTTGTCATTAACATGTCTTAAGCGTTTTGTAACCTGTGCATGGTCAACGCGTGGATATCGAATCAACCACTCGAAGATAAAATTCGTATCAACGCGCTTGCGTGTAATATTCTCTATTTATCGCTACTGGATCTTCAAACAGTTCAAAGAAATGTTGCGGAACTGTTGCGTTTGAAAGATGTGATGTCATCGATATTTGTTGCGAATGACAAGCACAACCTCAGTGGCCTGACTTTCTGTGTTTCTTATAAGATCTACTCTGGGGCCGAAAGTCGCCTTAAGTCGCGCAAAGTCGCCCTAAGTCGCACAAAGTTGCCTTAAGTCACACAAAGCCGCCTTAAGTCGCACAAAGTCGCCTTAAGTCACACAAAGTCGCCTTAAGTCGCACAAAGTTGCGGTGGTTTTTTGGCAGTTTTCTCCCAAAGTCGCCTTGAGTCGCCCAAAGTAACGGCGACTTTGGGTCCCACAGTAGGCCTCCTATAAGTGTCCTTTCAATTTCACTATGCAAAATAATTACTGGCGATGATTATTCCTTTCACTGTTATATTTGTTGTATTAATCCATTAAACATTTTCTAAAGCTTAGTTAGAAAAAAAAAGGAAATTTGAACAGAATATTAGAGATTTATCAGTTAGTATTCTATATCATGACATAAATTTAAATTCCATACCTTGAAGAAGGAATTGCTCTCTTGTGATATTGGAGTCCAGTTAAGCATTGGGAGTCGAACTCTGTTCATAGCTACACGGTGTTTGTTTCCCCGTACGGAATCTTAAGAGGGGTAAAAAGAATCCTTGACATACCGTCCGTATGTATGTGTTACTTATACATACTCTTTATAGTACTAAGATTTTCTTCAGTTAATGCAAAATATAGGGTTGCCCTGTCAGCATAACCTTCCGACAACTTGTGATGTTAACTGTAAAATAAATTAATGATCGCTTTTCGATTTTAAAATAACGTCACAGAAAAAGGTTGAAATGCTGCCCAATGATTCACAATATTGTTAAGAGACTGGAGGAGAGGACCTTTATATACAAGTGCAATTTAGCAAAGAAAGTTGCAAGTAAAAATCAAGGCCACGTAGTCCCAGGTTAGTTGAACAAATTCCTGGACAAAACGTCTTGAAATGTAAATATAATGTATACAAGTGGTCAATAACAATATAAAAGTCAGGTTTCAGGGTAAACATGCACCATTAAGTAACCTTTGGCATAGAAGTGTTTTTCTTCCGACTTGGCAGTCAATGGAAAATTACTAAACAAACAAACCTCGCACTTCACAGTTAACTTTGCTTTCTTATTCAGTGGTTAAATTAGCAAAAAGTGATGATGATATTGATGGAGATGTTGGTGGCGATGATAGTATGATGATGGTGAATATGATGACTGTGATGGTGATGGTGATGGTGGTGATGGTGATTATGACGATGGTAATAATGAAGATGAAGGTGATGTTGGTGGTGATGATGGTGACGATGATGGTGATAATGAAAATAAAGGTGGGTGTGGTACTGATGATGGTGACAATGATGATGATGATGTTGATAATGGTGACGATGATAATAGCGATAATGAAAATAAAGGTGGGGTGGTACTGATGATGAGGGTGACAATGATGACGATGATGATGTTGTTGGTGATGATGATGATGTTGATGATGATGATGATGATGATAATGATGATGATGGTGATAACGATAATAAAAATGATGACGACAATGGTGATAATGATAATGGTTACAACTAAAATCATTATTTTGACTGCCAAAATAGAAATTGGTCTCACCTCCAGGCAGTGGTGGAGGGGGTGGGGCAGGAACACCTGAAAAATGTTCAAAAAAAGTTATGCAGCACTTTGTGGTGGATATTATAGCTCATCATTAAAATCACTGTTACAAAAATACTTTGCTTCTCTTGCTTGTAAAAGTAAGAGAGCATAATAAGTTAAGAATACTAGCAGTTTTGATTCCACACACAATATCATTCAGCTGCTTCAATAAAAAGAATGATGCCTTTACAAGAATGACACCCTTTTAAAATGTAACTTAAAATATATATACGCAGATAAGGTACACAAACTTTATAATTGTAGAATAATAGGTTTGCTCTGGCGCCAGCAAGACTGTCTATAATCCAGCGCATGATTGGCTTTATCTGTTTGCGGTGTGACTACTTCGATCACAACGAACAGCTTAATCTCTTTTTGTCTTTTGTTTGTTCAGTATTTTTATGTCTCGTTTTAGCTTCCACACGGCGGCATGGTTGGCTTCCAACCACAATTTCCTGGGTTCAAATCCCGGTCAGCCGAGCGTTGAACGTTTGTGTGACCTTTATTTCCGCCAAAATTGACTCAGCTCTCCATCCTTACAGGGTCGGTAAAATGAGTACCAGCTTCTGTGTCCCGTCCAGTGGGCGTCAAAGACTCTCATATCCGCTTAAAACTAACGAAACCAGAGCTAGTAAAAAGGATTTAACTTTTATTAGCTTTGTAGCTTGCAGGCTTTTTACAATTTCACGTCTCTCCCTCCCTCCCTAAATAAGACATTTACCTGCCCCAGGGGGAGGAGGTGGAGGGGGTGGTGGTGGTGCTTGTTCTGCTGCTGCGGCAGCTGCTTCACTGATGCTTTCCATGACCTCCTCAGACACCTCCACTGTGGCAGCCTCGTTCTTTACCACTTTCTGTTGATCAAAAATTCAATTATATCTGAAAAGGAATCTATACTCATGAAAACAAGAGAAACATTTTGGTGGGAAAATTCTAAGCCTCTGATTTTTTTTGTTAATGAAATTTTGATCGGATAGCAAAGACCAAGGCAATCAGCTTTCCTTTTTTCCAAGTATCCATTCGACAAGTGAGATTTCTTTGTCCAATATGGTGCTTACAGAAATAACTACTTTTCATAGAATTAAGCATATAGTACAAGCATAAACATTATAAATTGCCAACAAACATATCTCTGTCTCTTGAGAGAAAGTCCTGAATTTGGTAGCAGAACTGAAATTTGTTGTGACAACAAGAAGTTATAACATGTATGATCACATGAACAATAATTAGCAATAACAACTACCGCTACTCCTGGTGACAAAAGAACGTGATACAAAAACGAAACTGTTTCAGTCGCACTTACACTGACAGAACAACTCCAGTAGGCAAATAAATCTGAGCTCTGAACAGTTTCAATATTAGTCTTGACTATCTTTAATGACCCAATGGATGCATGATATAATATAATATTGATCTATTAATTTTGCTCCTCTGTGCGAACAAGTGTTCAGCAAAGTTACTCGTCCACAAACTAAAATCACTCGTCCCAGACGATCAAAATCTTATTGCCCTGAAAGACTCTCTTCACGAATGCATGAAAAGGTTTTTGGCACGCTGCTTTCAACAGAGATGAAATGAAATCCTCTCAACCACACTTACAGTATACGAGCTTAAAAGGGATTATTAACTTACTCGTTAAGACCTTAGTGAGAAACATTAATGGAGAAATGGCAAAGCAAAGCACTGTCTGGTAAGCAACAAGCCTGGTAAAAACATTTTCACAAGTTAAGTGGTTAAACGGTACCTTGATAAATGTATTATATGCAGGTCATTATTACATAGCCGAGTAACTTGGCTCACGTGATTGGTCAATTTGAAGTCCGTAACTTTTAATACCTACCAGGGTACGGATCAAATTCAAATTTTGTTTTGTTCACATCAAATTCAAACGGAACGAAAGAGAAAGTATTTCAGAAACACGATATTCGAATACTGGTAATCTAGTGACGACTTTAAATCGCCCCTAGCTTTAAAACTAAAAGATTTCCGAACAAACATCACGATAGAAAAAGTCTATTGACGTTGCAAGGGACCAATATTCTTTTCAAAATCATTCTCTGGATATACAAGTGTATGTGGACCATAAAGTTACATTGAACGTCATTTTTTGATCCGCTCAATAAAAGGTTATGAACGTCGTGGTCATTTTTTTTTCTCGCGGCCAGCGTGATTTAAAATCCGTTAATTACTTACAGAACGGATACAGCAACTTGGCTCTTACAAGGAGTAAAGTGCAAAGTTATAACAAAACACGGGCGCATTTAGGCGATTAAGCACGGGTTTAACAATAAGTTCTGTAAATAATCTTTTTTTACGTAAAAGTAACCCAAAGGCTAATCACTGCTACGTCAAAGTTCTATTTTGAAAAATAGAATATCAACATTCAATCTTATAGAAGAAAAATGCTAAAAGATTATTAATAATGCAGAACTTTGTAACAGTTTCAAGCACGAAAATTTAAAACCACTTGTTCGCATGTTGGATGTTGAAAAAATTAGATATACGACTTATGCTGTACGATTTGGGCTTAAATGGAAAAAATAGCTGGCTACGCCCCTGTAAAGAGATTGTGTTAAACAACAAAAAAATATTGGTTACAGTGAATAATAATGTCTGATGCACGTACCACTAGGTTTTCTAGTGTTCCTTGCAACTCAACAGCTCTCAATCTGTACTCTTCTGATCTTGATTCAAGCTGATGAAAAAATTAAAATAAACAAGGTAAGCAGCGGCAGCATAAATACCACAAATTTCCTCCTCTACCATATAACTGATTTTTAAAAAGCTCAAACAGCGCTGTAACTTTTTAATAATACTACACAATGTTTAGGCAAAGGACCAGATGTCAACTTGTAGATGTAATTAACCTAAACAGTAAACAAGCTAGAGTTATTTAACGTGTATTAACACGTTAAATGAATTTACTGCATTGTATCGTTTTGAATTGATGGCAAGATTCCTATGTTGATATAAAGACAACGATTTTCTATCTGAAAAACTTTTCAGTTTAGTAATTTCTCCCTTTCTCTTATCTAGTTTTACCCTACTTCTAGTAATCGCAATTATAACAAATACTGAAAAAAGTAAATCCAAAAACCTATCCAATGAAGGCTGGTCCCGCCTATAACAGCTGGCAGGCTATATGTGAGCGCCTTCTGCTATCTTCTCGACCTTCGCACTATCTTCTACCGATACCGCCTAGACCAGCTGGCAGGCTATATGTGAGCGCTTTTTGTTATCCTCTAGACCTTCGCACTATCTCAGTCTACCGATACCACCTAGACCAGCTGGCAGGCTATATGTGAGCGCTTTTTGTTATCCTCCAGACCTTCGCACTATCTCAGTCTACCGATACCACCTAGACCAGCTGGCAGGCTATATGTGAGCGCCTTTTGTTATCCTCCAGACCTTGGCACTATCTCAGTCTACCGATACCGCCTAGACCAGCTGGCAGGCTATATGTGAGCGCCTTTTGTTATCCTCTAAACCTTCGCACTATCTCAGTCTACCGATACCACCTAGACCAGCTGGCGGGCTATATGTGAGCGCCTTCTGTTATCCTCCAGACCTTCGCACTATCTGATCTCAGTCTACCGATACTGCCTAGACCAGCTGGCTGGCTATATGTAAGTGCCTTTTGTTATCCTCTAGACCTTCGCACTATCTCAGTCTACCGATACCGCCTAGACCAGCTGGCTGGCTATATGTGAGTGCCTTTTGTTATCCTCTAGACCTTCGCACTATCTCAGTCTACCGATACCGCCTAGACCAGCTGGCAGGCTATATGTGAGCACCTTCTGTTATCCTCCAGACCTTCGCACTATCTGATCTCAGTCTACCGATACCGCCTAGACCAGCTGGCTGGCTATATGTGAGTGCCTTTTGTTATCCTCCAGACCTTCGCACTATCTCAGTCTACCGATACCGCCTAGACCAGCTGGCAGGCTATATGTGAACACCCTCTGCCATCCTCTAGACCCTCGCACTATCTTCTACCGATACCAGTTACTACGTACCTCAGTGTTGGCTGTCCTCAAATCAATCAAGATCCGCTCTCTTTCCTGTGAAAATCAGTTTGTAAAATTAGCTTTACTTTATATCAGTTGAGATACTCAATACCCAAGGGTGGCGGAGCAGGAAGGGGATGGGGGCAGGGAGGGCGCTAGTCCCCCCAATTATCGAGATTCTTTTTACTCTTATAGATATATCCTCCGAGGAAGTCTATTCGAAGTGGTCAAAATTTCAAGATATAAAGTTTATTGATCAGTGTTACATTCGGCGTCCGTCTTTCCCTGTCGACCTTTGGATTGCAGCACGGGCAACAAGAATCTTGATGGGCTTTCACTCCTTTGCTGACAGTTTGAAGTGTATCTTTCATTATTGGCATGCCTGTTATATCTTCTCTTTCCAATAACAAAATGTTAAAGAGATCAAAGTTTGTTGTTTGCTTGTTTTTACGTCATTTATAAAAATTACTACCCCCCGGTTTATTCTGACATTCCTCCCCCAAACCCGTAAATATATTTTTTAGAAATTTCTAATTCCCCTCCCGTTTATTTTGAACACCCTGTTTATTTGACAGCTGAAAGTAGTTAAACACATGAATACTTCAAAACACACACAGTTAACCTCTGTATAGAACATTTTACAACATGTAAAAACACAAAAATTTATTTCTTACCTCCAGTCTGGACTGCAGAAGGTCCACCTATTACACATCAATAACAAAAACATATTAGATCGTTTTTCATATTTACTTTCATTAAAGTAAATATCCCGCCTTATGGACAAACTCGCACAACTGTTAAGCAGTAGTAAAAAATATTACCCAATCAGAATTCATTGTTTCCAATTATACGCACGTAAGCTAACCATTTATTTATTTATTTAACGTTTGTGACAAAAAATGTTTGAATCCTCAAACAAAATTGTTATCGAAAGTAAGTTTTAAGAGGCTTTGGAAGAAAATACAAAGCTAATGAAACATTAACTTACATCACGCAAACCACTGCGCGTCTGGCGCACGTGTGGGCTGCTCTGAGCAGGCATAGGGTTCGGTGTCTAAATACATATTGTTCGTCTGTCTATAAGGTGGGACATTCTTTAAAGTCGCTTGTCCAAGATAAGGAGGGGTTGTGGGGACTGGGGATCGTGTGTTTTCTGACGAAAACCTTAAAAGGTTGTAAAGAACTGCTTAAAAAAGTATGAAACCTGCGTGATATTGCATTTCTTGTCACCAAAGTTCTTTAAATTTTCCAATGAAATATGTTCCAAAATTTCCCCTCAGATGTTTGCGTCTTTGCCCCATGCTTTTTGAAAAATCGGTGGTTGTAAACCATGCATCATTGTTTAAAAGGAAAGCTTCTGAGTTACAGAAAAGTCTTGAACACTTCTGATCAAAGAAAATTTCCAATCTCCTACTGAAAAAATGTCTTGATTACCAAATTCACTGGAGTGGAATGTATTCAGTGTTGATAAGCATTGTTATGTCCTGTATCTGCATGGCCTTTGCTGCACTATTTCATTGATCAAATAAATATGCTATTTTCTTTGAGCCAAACACATTTTAAGAAATATTTAAAGCTTTATTTAATGTCATGTACGTATATGTTTTGGAGCAAACTTATATATGCAGTGTTCGGCTGTACTAATAACATACTACTACTTAGTTCTTAGTTTATTACACTTCTAAATAGCTGGTGGCTAATACTAGAAGGATCTTAAAAATTAAAATAGTACTACTAAGTACTACCACTAATAATAATAACATGCAATAACAATAATAATAAAAATTATAATAGGATATCCATGTTGGGCTTCAGGCCCACACAATGCAGAAGACCGTGCTGTTGGGCTCAGCCCGGATACTGAGACAAATTTTGGATTGCTGAGGCTGCTTGTTGCACCTTGCGCAGGAACTCCCAGCATGATATTGCTGTGATTTGGGACACATAATAATAATACCAGACTTATATAGCGCTATATAAACATAGATTGCAGCAAACCCACCGAGGAGGAGATACGCACGGCCATCAGACAACTGAAGAGTGGTAAGGCAGCAGGGACAGACAACATTCCTACAGAGGCCCTGAAAGTAGGCCTAGAGAACACAGTGGACTTTCTTTATCTACTCTTGAAAATTTGTGAGGAAGAGCAAACCCTAACAGCATGGAAGGAAGGCTACCTCATCAAGCTCCCTAAAAAAGGGGACCTCGGCAATTGCAATAACTACAGAGGGATAACACTGCTGTCCATCCCAAGCTAGGTTTTCAACAGAGTCATCCTTAATAGAATGACGCAACAGACACACAACTACGAGATCAACAGGCTGGCTTCCAGAAGGAACGATCTTGCATAGACCAGATCGCCACACTGAGGATAATCCTGGAGCAGTCCTTGGAATGGAGCTGCCCTATATACGTTAATTTCATCGACTACGAAAAGGCATTCAACAGCGTGGACAAACGAACCCTGTGGAAACTGCTGAGATACTATGGAGTTCCAGAGGTCACCAACATCATCAAGAATTCGTATGAAGGAATGATCTGCAGAGTAGTACATGGTCAACACCTTATGGACGCCTTCCAAGTGAGAACAGGGGTGAGGCAAGGATGCTTGCTGTCCCCGATCCTGTTCCTGTTGGCAATCGACTGGGTGTTAAAGATTTCAACGCCAGAGCAAAGGATCGGGATACAGTGGACACTATGGAACCAGCTGGACGAACGGGATTTTGCTGATGACTTGGCTCTACTTTCTCACACCCACCAGCAAATGCAACACAAGACCTCAGCAGTTGCGGAGAACTCAGCCTGAACATCCAGAGTGGAAAGTAAGTATATAGCGCTGTTTCTCTAGGATTTAACAACACTGTACTATGAATAATAGAAAAAAGAATAACTGTACTGACAGAACGTGTATTAACCGTCACCACTAATGGTAGAGTGTTTTTCGTCCTGCCGATATTGGGATTTGTCTGCCGTCAATCATGTCAAAGTCAAGGAGAACATACTTTCTGACAATGGTGAGACAGAGTTCACACAATCGTTAAATCTACATGACCGTAACTCACGGATAGTGATTGGCTAGGAATACACTAGTTATAAACAACAAAGTTTTGATTGACGGTAGTTCAAAACCAAATCCCAAATCGAAAAAAATTCAAATGGTAGCATAGCAGAAGAATGTTATTCAAAATTGCACATGATATAAATTCTAACTTACCTCGTCTCTTAGGTATTTGCTTCTCTCCCGTAGTGTGACAAACTCATCCATCACGCTTTGTACATTAATGTAATTGGACCGCCAAATTCTGAGTTGCTCTCGCACTGATCGTGCTTCAATACCCTCTAACGTCTATGGAAAAGAAACAGTTAACTTCCCGGATATTACTAGCATTGACTAACAACAAAATGACACACGTAGATACCTGTTCCAGGCGATCTGGGTCAAACCCAGCAATCTCCAGCTCATGTTGATGGAAAACTTTCTGGTTGAAAGTCGGTGCACCACTTATAATCGCGTTTAGAAAAACAAGGCAAATTTCCTACAGAACATAAAAAAACATGATTTGAGTTGGTTAAAATTCATATTACTAAGAAAATACATGCAGAACAATTCATTACATGTCATGCAGTGATATCAGTTGTCAGTGCCAATCAATATTATTTTACTATCCGTTTATTCTTATCAGATAGAGCGAATTTGAACATTGACATGATAATTTGTGCTTTAAAAATGTATTTTATTATTAATACTATTTTCATAAAAAAATTAATGACATTTTAAAAAACATTTCTTCATTATCATGACAACATCGTCAGGTAAACAGGCAGAAAATGCAACCTCCAAACAGAATGGAACAACTACATAATGCAAATATATAGTGTGTCTTGAAGTATATTTAAGCAAAAAACTATACCTTTCTATCGGTTTAACGGCATAACAAACCACGCGGAATGTTGGGAGAACGCGAGAAAAGCTTGTAAATCCTGAGCCGAAGGCAAGGGGTTTACAGTCTTTTCGAGTGTTCTCACAACATCCCAAGTGGTTTATTATCCAGTAAACCCATAGAAAAGTATGGTTTATTGCTTTTATGAAATAAATTTGAAATAAATACCGAAGTAATGCGAACGAAATTTCTTTTTAATTCGTTCAAAATCTCAATTCTCCCGAGATTCGTCAACTCAAGCAAAACGGCCAGCCAAAACGATTGTGACAAACCAAATCCCATCTCCCTGTTCAAACTGAATCGCGATCAAACTAGCAAAAAATTTTCGAAACAACAGAAATAACAATTCACTGAGCAAAATTTACAATCTCTGTAGACGGTGAAGTTTTCTGTTCAAGATGAAATGGCCAGAAATCATTGTCCCGGGGTTACACGATCATGGCTTGTAAGCGTAGATGTTGGCTGCCATTTCCAATTTGACATGACCAAAACATGTGGCTGTTCTGTTGATAAATGGCCGTATTAATGGTGGAACTTGCAGATGTTGAAGTGAAGGCCTTATTTTGTTACTCGGCTGCTTAGCTAAGGTTGACTCGAGCTTGTCATCACCAAGTGCAACGGAAAGGTAACTACTGCATTTACGAAGATGTTGAATGGACGGAATGTTGTGATAACTCTGGCAGCTCGACTGGTTGCGGTGACCAGAAATTGCCATGAATTCATGATTTATGTGACCAGACTTTGGTCACAAGGTAATTTTGAATGAAAGAAGACTTTTATTATCACGAAAAAGCTTAATAAACACCTACGGCCCACATGCACTGTGTTTGTTTTACTTGCAATGTTTTGATTGCAGTTTGTAGTTGTTCAGTTTGCATTTTTGTAAATCGTCTCTTACTTACACAGTCACATACAAAAACTTTATTTATCGTTGAATTTTTGGTGTAGCTATGATTACTCTTTTTCTTTGCTCTCTCGCTGCTGAACTGAGCTACGTTTTGTGAGCCTCCCTCTTTCGCCGTGGGATTAAAATCCTGAATTTCTTCGAGTTTTAAGCGCATTTTTGAAACCACTAAAGGCTGTGTTACACGAATCAACTTGCAATCACGATTTTCTGCGCAACAATGTTGCGTGTTGCGTTGCGAGTTTTTGAAACCAATTATAAATCGCAACATATAATGCGCGAACCCAGTGTTGCGCTGGAAATCGTCGCTGGTGACCTGTTACATGGGGAACGATTTTCCATGATACGGTGTTACGCGGAAAATCGTCCTTGCAAGTTGACTAGTGTAAAGGCCGTGTTACACGAGTCAACTTGCTACGACGATTTTTTGCGCAACAGCGTATCGCGGAAAATCGATCCTCGTGTAACATGTCATTGCGGACAATTTTCTGCGCAACGCTGGCCTCGTGCAATATGTTGCGAGTTTTTGAAATGGTTTCAAAAACCCACAACACAACACGCAACATTGTTGCGCGGAAAATCGTCGTTGCAAGTTGACACGTATAACACGGCCTTCAAACAACTTCATCAGTTTTATGCAATTTACCTGCGATCAGCGCGCGCGAGGATCAAGCAGATCTATTCTTCAGCAGGAAGGAGTACTGGGGAAGACTCCTGCGAGCAGGCCCTTCTTCAGCGGTGGAAGGACTGAGGGTGAGTCCTCCCCGGCGTAGTCGTAGCCTTACATTTGAGACACCGTTTAAATGAGCCCAGGAGTAAGGGCTGTCCCTCCTGCGCGGGTCAACATAACCGTCAATTTATATGAGTGTTTGGGCCCGGGGCGAGCGATCGAACACGGGAAATTTAAGGATAAACAATAGGAAAAATGGCTTCCAGCGAAGATGAACGCAAAAAGATTGTGTTATGCGGCGTTTTAGTGTGCCGACATTTGCCCCGGGATATCCTGGCAAGAAGGGATAAATATTAATCTGTTTATTATGGAGAAATTTATCCTGGGTGTAAGAGACATCTCGGCTTGGCTAGCCGGGATAGGCGGGTAATTAACGCGGCGAAGCGGGGAATTTACCGCGTATTTAACAGCGTGGATATACGGCCGGGAGGGCGGGAATTTAACGCAAGCCTTCAAATAGCCGGAGCACAGTGGCTGTTAAATTCCCCGTCCTGTCCTGGAGGTCGGGGGTCCGGCTTTCAATCGACTGGTGCATTAGCTACGTATTTTTATAATTAAGAATTATATTAAAGTTGTCTCGAACCGAGTAACTTGGCTAGGTGAGACATCCCTTTGCCCCGAGACAACTTTCTTCAAGTAAACGGGGACTTAGTTGCTGCCCACCGTCCGTTTTTTTATAAGAGAATTGAGGTTTAACTTTGGATAAATTTAACTCCAATAAAGGATGAACAGTTGTCAGAAAAAATTGGTACATACCCCGAGCGGGAATCGAACCCACGTCTCCTTGCATTCTAGTCAGGAGTGCTAACCACTACACCATCAGGGACCACCACGCTATCAACGTAGTAGTTTCATAGACTACGAGTAGTCCCTATTTTTCCTCTTTAGTTCGTCCGAAGCCAGTAAATCAAGATGGCGGACTAACAAACGCGCGAGAACTGAGGCGAGGACAAAAAAAATAACATGCAAGCCACCCTGTTGCTTGTTTTTTGTCCTTGCCCCAGTTTTCGAGCGTTTACCAGTCGGTTATCAAACAAAAGAGAAAAAATAGGGACTGCTCGTAGTCTACAGTTTCACGATTACCGTATTTACTCGATTAAACGCCGCCCTCGATTAAACGCCGCCCACGAATAAACGCCGCACCTGAGAGCCAAAATATTATTAAACGCCGCCCTCGAATAAACGCCGCACCCTGGAACAGACAACAAACTGAAACAGCGAATTTATGACGTTCACTTTTTACAAGCGCAGAGCGGTGTTGTTTAAAACGATAGGTTTAAAGTTTAAAAGGCAGTTTAAAGGTTTCTTACGCGTTTACAAGTGCAACAAGTAAAACTGTAAGGCGTGATACGTGATCGCTACAGCAAGACAAAGAAATGTATCATTTTTTCTACTTTTTAAAGTAAAGTAACGGTTGGTTGTTTAAAAAAACAAACAGCATTTGAAATAAACGCCGCCCTAGAATAAACGCCGCCCTTGAATAAACGCCTCACCCAAATCATGAAAAATTTAATAAACGCCGCGGCGTTTATTCGAGTAAATACGGTAATCACAATGTTTTGGCCGGCCTATCACAAAGCAAAAATGCAAAATGTGTGCTATTTGGGACTCGTTCCCGTGCTTTAGATAAAAAAAAACTATGAGGTCCATGTTTTCAACAAACAAGAAAGTATTTTTACTCTTTGGAAAGATTCCTAACTTTCTCACACTTTAGATATTTACTTCATATGAAACTAAAGGTAAATAGTTTTTTTTAAAAAAACCTATTCAATGCGTCGGCGTGTATGTACAAACTTGAATAATTTTGATAAACGAATTATCATCGCCGTTGGAATTTGTAAAACCTGACGTTTCGAGCGTTAGACCTTTTGATGCTCTGACGAAGGGCTAACGATCGAAACGTCAGCTTTTTACAAATTCCTACGGCGATAATAATTTGTTTATCAACATTACTTCAAGCACTGCACATTACTTCAAACACTGTAAATGTGTTAATTATAACTCAATTCACGGCTCCTTCTCTACGTAACAGAGGAAGTATGTCACAAATGACGTAATGCAGGTTGAACCAATGAGAAAGACCACAATAAAGCTGACCCCAACCCTCAACCAATCAGAAGCTCGTTCGAACACTTCCTCAGGTACGCACAGAAACGCCCCAATTCATTAGTTATAGTTGCCACACAAACATGAATTCAAAACTCCTTAAGCAAGAATTTAATTTCCTTGACCACAAAATTAGCATAGTTTTCAAAAATTAGTACCATTCTCGGTCAGAAAGCTCGTTTCAAACATCTTAGGTTACACTTTTATCTTTAATTTTACGTTTCATTACTTCTTCTAGCAGATATTTTGACGAAAATTTTGCGGAACCTTAGATTAGGTCTCGAATATGCAAATTGTCTACGCTAAAAAACACAAATCAAAACAACCTCCGCAAGACAGTCTAATATTGTTATAGTGTGAAATCCGTATTTTTATTTTACGGCACACGATTTCGTTCTGAACTATAGTTGCATAAACTAGTCAGGCATACTGTCTCACTCCACGTGTCGTGTTACTCAAGAAAACAAGGTGTCTTCAGCCAAAAAATGAGTATGTTCAGAAGTGCAAAAGTAAACGAGTTTCAATTTGCACATGTTTGTTTTTTTCATATGTAAATAATGCGAAATAAAGTCCATTCGAAACTGCACGCTGTCCAGACGAAAAAAATGGTCTTGAAACACAAGTACTCTTATCTGTCATCGACCTGTCATCGACAGTAAGAATAGTGCTTTCCTGACCTACAAACACAAGGCTCGCTCCGTAGCCTTTTTCTGCCTTTAGGTACTAATAATAAAGTTGATATCATTTTAATGTTCCCGAAAACAGTATATCTCCTCGGCAAAATTCGGTTAAAAAGTAAGAAGCAATCGTATAACTGAAAAAGACCGCACAGCGCCGTGCAATTACAGCTTTGCATTTTACAGTTTTGTCTCTCGGTTAAATTTTTCGCATTTTAATTAGTTTTACGGCCTCCCTGGTTGTGTAGCGATCCATCAAGAATTCAAAAGACTGTTAAATGTGAAAAGCTCGAGCGTAGCGGTAAGCCTCCCTACTCGATTAAGCAAAGGAAATAAATCCAAAAACAGT